>NIUQ01004559.1:0-13457 GCA_002796945.1 Plectus sambesii
TGTACGTCCACTTTTTGAGCCTTCCGCTTACTTAGCTATTCTTCCACGCATCCAGTACACTAATGGAAACCAGGAGATGGCGTCGACGAAAGCGTCTTCAGGTCTGAAATGGAAAGTTGATTGAAGCAGACGAGTTGAGCGCATACATTTGCTCGAGTAGAAGGACGATGGGATAGAGTTCGTGAATGGGACGGTAGTGCGCTCGAAGGGGGATGATAAAGTTGTAGAGAGCGCTACTGGCATGGTCGGCCGCAACGATAATCGCCGGATTCGCCCAGTTATATTCATTCGCCGTCTTCCAAGTGCAATGGCTGCAGGGCTGAAGCGGTCTAATGAGCGCAATCGCACGAATTGCTTCGACTCACTTGCGACAGTTGCATGCAGCACACGGGCCTCTTCGCGCTGTACATGTGGCACAGTGTGGCGCTCGTTCCGATGTATGGCGTGACTCGCGGCAGTCTGCTAACCAATCTGCAAGGCCATAACTATAACATCTTACCGGCTTTATAATGAACTTAAGTATTGCATAACTTGAGAATAAGTTAGGGACACGATTACTGTAGGGGTAGAAATTATTTGGTGGTATTAAATTTCGGTGATTTCGGTGGATCGGACGACCACCGAAATTAAGTACCACCGAATATTTTAACCCTACAGTATCACTGAGTCAGACTGGTCAATCACCGAAATTAAGTACCACCGAATTGATCGCACTGGGCCTTTCACCGAAATTAAGTACCACCGAATATTTCTACCCCTACAGTATGTTACCGGTCCATTGTTTCGCGTCGTAGGCAACAATTATCGGTTAGCCTCAACCCCCAACAGTACCTGCAATCTAGCTTTTGCTCGATAGTAAATTATGATATTTAAATGAAATAAAACCACTTGGGGGGACATTTATTTGGAAAAGTCCGACTCAGTGCATAAAACGAACGTTTCTGCGATGCAACGCCGATCCAGGCCGCAGATGTCGCATTGTCCAGCGGTATTCTCGCCGTCGCTGTCGAAGATGTTCTGTTGACTCGCGGCCGCCTCCAAGCTGTCCGGCACCGTCTCGATGCTTCTCCTCCTTGTCATCGAGCTGAGCTCCACCGCTAATGCCATATTTTCGCTTTCTTTAGATTGCTTCGTCTTCTTTGACTTTCCGTTCTTTTTCTTCAGCTGCGCTTTTGCTTTTGGGTAGTGCGATAGAGGCTGATTTGTTGGTTGAGCATGGGTGTGTTGCATTTCGAGAGCGAGCGAGCCTGTGAGAAATATTAGTCTACATATATAAATATTTCAATAGCAACAGCAATTGACTGAGTAAACGCTCATGTGCAAACAATAGTCGTGGGACCTTGCGCGTCGTCGCCAGAAATATGTGATATGACACAAAGATTCAAAATGCGAGTTACGTAAAATCCTTTCAAGTTCTGAGTAAAATATAATTCCGAATGATATATGAACTAGCCGTGCCGCCAGCGAACAACGGGAATATGGTTATTATTTGTTCAATGGCTGACGTACTTGATTTTCGTCAACGGCCGTGATGTGGAATATACCATTTTCATTTTAGTAATGATATTTTCCAAATCATCCAGGATACATTCCAATAGAACGAGGATATTTATATATTTATTTGACTTAAAAAGTGTCATTATTATAGTAAAAATTATATATACTCAACAAGTTAAAGAATGAAAGATTCGTACCGATGCTCGCAATTGTGTTGGCAACTTTCGGATTCGGCTGCTGCTCTGGATCAGCCGTGTTAATCATGGACATCTGCTCTTCCGTCAAGGCCATATAGTAACAGATATCCGACTTCTGCATGATATGCTGTTGGCCGGGATTGAGTTGAATCGTCGCTCCGAGCGTGCTCTTTTGAACGCCCACAAGGCAGACGCCGTATCTGAACGAATGCATCGTATAAATTTCTCATTTTCTGCTTTGAACGAACTTGCGATGTGCGTGAAAGGAAGCGTATGTGAAGCTTTTGCCTTCAAAGTCGCCAAAGAATTTGCTGCGACCGAGTAAGATGTGATAGATCTCATTGCCCGAATGATGGCCGTAGAGGCGGTGCCATGGCTCGCTCGATGTTTGGCCTTCCCTGACACGATTAGCATTGAATATAATCAGACGTCACAGNATCTCATTGCCCGAATGATGGCCGTAGAGGCGGTGCCATGGCTCGCTCGATGTTTGGCCTTCCCTGACACGATTAGCATTGAATATAATCAGACGTCAAAGGGCGATGCAATTACTCTCCGCGTGACGTGTGCATCAACAACGTAATGAACGTCGATATTCCTGGACAAATGCAATTGTTGGCCAGCAACGAAAATTTGAATTCATCCTCGCAAATGACGTACTCTGAAACAACAACTCTTCTCTCGTCACTAAAGCCTTCGTCACATAGCTAAGGAATTAAGATGACTCACAAAGACAAGATACGAATTTCACTTTACGCTATATCACACAGAAAGGAGAAGGCTCTGAATTTTAATTGCCTTGAGACAAAATTTGAGTAATTCGCAAGTCCGAGTGAGGCACATTTTATCTTATCGCCTTGTTGCCTTTTGCTTTTTAAACTCTTGTCTTATTGTCTCAGCTGTGTGACGCGAGATAAGATCAAGTGGATCACAACCACCTACCAGCATGCTTGACGTGCATTTTTGTCTCTGCACGGAAGATTTGAACGTACTGTGGACAGTGCGGCGCAAAGTCCCGAACCGCCCATGACCGAAGAATGGTGTGCTCGTCCTACGAATTAAAAGGGCTCGACTCTGAGGCGGAAAATCAATGATGCATACGAACCGCGGCGATCTTATTTGGGTTGGTCCGCGCGCTCAAAATGAAGCAGCTATCGGCTTCGGCCAGTCTGGCTCGCTCCAGATCCGCATCTTTCAGAGCTGATCCCCGAATGTAGATGATGCGCTCGGCCCACAGCGGCACTTGCAGCAGCAGTCGCATAGAATTGTCGAGCTCTCCCGGAGACAACAAGATGACATAAAAGTCCTGCAGTGAGCGACAATAATTCATCGGTCTCTGTCTGCATTGCAGATATTTCACGAGCCTGCAGTCTTGCATGGGCGTAGAATTCATTGAGGAAGTCGATTATTACTTCCGCTCGAAGCAGTGTTACGGTCACAACGACGTGTCTTTCGTATTTTGCCCGCCTTTTGCTATATTCGCCTCCAGTCTTTTGCTTTTCCACGTAGGTATGACCAAGCTTCTCGATCTGCAACGCGATATTTCCTTACAACTCCGGCTTACACACGCAAAGCCGATGAACACGTCTTCGCTCGATTTCACTAATGCTCACGCGAGCATTGCCCATTTTCATATCCGCGAACATAATATTGCACGTCTCAGATTGCGCTGTGCTACTCTGATCTTCGTAGTACAACGGTCCCTTTATAAANTCTGGATGGCAGGAGAAGAGATTCAGCGGGTAAGACGAGCTCATTTCGAGACAACTTGGGGAATATGAAGTTTAAGTAGAGGCACGGCGCGAGGCTGAACCTAATCAACTTCTGTGGATATGCAAAAGTATACATGTGAATACTATTGAGGAAGTATAAGTAACTTACGGGTCGTAGGGACGTTTCATGTTGGTGAGAAATGAGGCGATGGACCGGCCAAGCGGCGGCACTTCGCCCACGATGCTGTTAAAGCTGCTGTGCCGACTGAGAGACTTGACAAACGAGTCGGACTTGCGCATCTGAGGTCCCTCATCGCCGTCGCCCGGGCAAAGCAACTGCTTAGCCGACGTCTCCATATCTGCGCTTCAGTTCGTGCTCTTAATCCGCATCAACGCCCTCATATGAACAACCGATGGGTCGCATAGAAAACAACGAGCCGGGTCCAAACGTCGACTAGTGTCCTAAGCCGGCGTTCAATACGCATCCACCCACAGCAGCGACCATATCGATCGTCCCGCGAACCAAGGCAGCAGAGGCCACTACGTATGTCCGCAGCAAACTTGGCAACCAGACGCGCCACGCGGGTCACCGTCTAGGTCTATTGATCATGCACTCTTAACCTGATCTTGCAAAATTGTTCCCCACAGCACAATTACATGCTATTATCGTACAAAACAACAATTTGATCGAGCAGCAGAGCTAAAACCGCAAATTTATTCGGTTAATCTCAGACTAAGACTAATTTGCACTATCGCCAGTAGTCGGCAATAATTTATTTGTTTTCTCGAACATCTATTCAAGAGCGTTTTTGTATAAGAATGCACAAATGCATCGGAACAAAGCAACGCTGTGTCATTTGTTTGTGTGCTGAAGCATAAAGTAATGCCGCGTCACATTTTCAGAGCAGCAAATTAACTTTAAGGCGCGTCTCAAGCACTCAGTAACATCTAAAATTAGTTACAAATATACATACATGGCTTTGCAGTGCTTAAAGCAAGATGAAGCTTTGGAGAGATAGAAGCTTTCCAATTTATTGATCATTCCGTATAGACGATAAAAAAGCCATAAAATGAGGATAAAATTTATTGCGCTCATGTTTTATTTCGTTGAAGCAGGTAAAAATATCGTGTACACCGATAATCATTGAATTATGGGCTTAATTTGATATTGTTATCCAAGCGAAGCAGAGATGGCAGAGGGAGAGACGCGCCTTTTCTTAGCATCGGTTGATATGACAACGAGGCAATAGTTGCATCCTGCAGAAGACTCTTCAAAGCTTCGCTCAATTTGCCACAAAATATCATATCAACGTCTTGACTGCACTGTCTGACCAATAAATTGCGTGCTTCATGTTCCAGCGATCGATAAAAGCTTCTTCACTTCTTTTCAGTCGCTCGTTTTCATGGAAGTGATAAGACGAAGGGTTCGCGCTCAGAAGAATGCTGAAGCAACCGGAGGACCAGGAACAACTTGTCTCGTATGCTACGCCCAAGGACGCGGCATCCACTTTGGCGTGATTGCGTGCGCCGCTTGCGGGGCATTCTTTCGGCGGTCGATTGTTACTGGGAAAAAGTACACATGTCAATACGAGAAAAACTGCGTGACCATTTACGGTTTGCGCCTTTTTGCTTTTCACGCGTGACTTGATAATGTCGAATGGTCATTATAGGATTGCCGTTCCAAAAGTTTTGCCGATACTGCCGACTTCAGAAATGTTTCACAGTCGGCATGCGGCCGGAAAGTGCGCCGTCCAGTCGAATTGAACAGAATAGTGCAACTATGGCGTTTTATAGAGGTCCAATATCCAAGAGAGAGGCACATTTATTCCTGTATCGTTTCGCCTTCCATGACCGATAGGAGGCGAATGCGGTCGGACGACACAAGTTCGATGAGCGTTTTGGGTCGAATGATGCTGCATTATCAGCTGTTAAAGCAGAGACGCTGCGTGCAATACCGTGGTGGAATATTTTGCTCGGTACATGGGTCGCAAATAATATTAGCAACCGGCTGTAGTTCTATTAATTTATCGATATATTTCAGAACGAACCTCCCGTTGAGGCTACGTTGAGAAATTCACGACTGATTTGGGATGCGGAACCAGTTTTTCTGACCGAGTATCTCGGCGCATGCGAGGCATTCAACACTTTGGCACCAACCGATAAAGTGTGACATCATCCTAAATAAGCAACAACAATACCACTTTTATTTGTAGACGATATTGTACACAAATTACAATATTGTATCCCGTGTCATCGAACAAGCTTACACAACCATGACCATGGGCGGATGTCATGAGAATCGCGGATACTTGCTTGACGGATCATTTGTGGTTGCGTCCGAAGCGCGCATCTCTCAATATTACGCCAACGGATCCGAAATGGAGCAAAGTTCGCCTACTGTAAAACTTCTGGCAAGGTAATTGCTTCGTCAACAATTATGATACAAGATGGAATAATTCTGAAGCTAAAGAAATGTTTCTAGAACTGCACTTCCTATTCTGGAGTTCAACATTAATGTGCTGGCGAATGCGATGCAGGCGTTGTCGTTGAACGAAGCTGAGCTTGTCGCACTGCTCTACATCGTCTTGTGGGATAAGCGTACGCTGTGGCTCGCTTTTTATTACGATGGACAAACGGACCGCATCTATCCCTTAATATAGAATTTGTTCACAGCCTTATTTTTTGGCTTCGTAACTGTATTTAAGTAGTAGATGGCTACGGGTGAATTAGACGGTATTGCTTGCCAGTTTATCATACTTGCGTTTGATTTCGTTTATATGCGTTCAATTCGAACACGAGGTTGACGTCATTAACGGATTATAATGAAAGGAGGACGAAGTGTAATGAAAGATATAATAGTTTTACCCAAACTAAAGTCGAAGAAGAGTTTTCGGAACGCGCGATACAATCCTGAAAAAGTATTTTTGCAAAATGACATCGTGTAACAGCCCCCTCAACGCTGTTACTCTCCCCGTGTGGTTGAAAAATTGCTGGTTTTTAGATCTCGATGAACTGTCGCCGACGGCTAAAGAAACGGCCAAAAGAGAGCGAAGTCAAATGTTCGAAGACTTGGCTCGGCATTGCACAGCGATGAATTGCGACTCCGCCTTTCGAATAGGCAACATTGTTTTACTGCTCTCGCCCATTCAGGTGACAGTTCGATTTCTTTCTGACCAATCTCCTTCATACTTTTCAGGAGAATGCTTTTATGTGGAGAGAGTTTTTCCGTCTACTCGAGCTGACGAAGACCAAAGTTCTCTCAGATCAACTTATGCATCTTCTTAACTTCGATATGACATAATATGTTAACTCGTGCTTCTTATCGTATATTTGCAATTATGCCGCGGTCCGCAACTATGCGTATTCCTTTTTGCTCCCAATGCCAATGCGTTATCTCGTCTGCCATGGTGGCGCTACGACAGACGACATACTTATACTCTGCCCTTTTATTTTATTTGATATGACTTGCGCACGTGCGGTGTGTGATATTATAGCTCATCGATGCGCCTTTGTTCTTGATCCTTGCAGTGCAGGGTAGACTCAAGACGACTGCCTAGCCGGATAGAATGCTGTCCTCTCTGTTCCTGGCATCCAAGCTTTTGTCCGCGGAGGCAGGCTAAGCGAGCAGTCCTGGGGCCTACTTCATAAATTGTCAAAATTTCAACTGCGGGAATGAGGTCAGTTGCGGTGTGTGCAAGACGGATTTTTCCGTCCACAGCATGCCTGATCAACCGCCTCACCTTCGCATTTGTCATTGCGACGATCGCAATTACAAAACTTTTATGAAATGACTCTAGGCAGGCATTAAACGTTCCTTCGCTTCCCTCTCCCTTCCCGTTAGACTTAGGCAGCCACTTGTGTCTGACCATTGATCAGTTGGCATATACCGACAGGCAGAATGGGCTTCTACGCGCCAGAGAACTTCACAAGCCAGGCGGAGATAGAACTGGCGAAATCCGACCGGCTTCTGCAGCCAATCTGGGATTGGGTCATAAATGGACGAGAAGATATTCTTCGATCTCCACTCTTCCCTCCGTTCTACGCTCTCTCTATCGACTACTCTTTCGTGCTCATATTCACTAGTCAGTTTTATAATAAAGATTCACCTCGTCCATATCAACTTTCTTAGTCATCGATTTGTTCTTCGCGGACGTGCCGTTTTTCAAGAAGTACAAGATTCAGTCGGACCGGAAAGTGACGTGGGATTTGGCGAAGAAGTCCCTCTGGCTGCAACTGTGGAACCAACTGCTATGGATCTACCCGATGGCGCTAGTTCAACTGTTGTGGGTGCCACCAACGCCGCTGCCACCGGTGGCGCCCACCATGTGGGAGTTTTGCAGCCAACTGCTAATCTTCTTCCTCATGTTCGACTTCGGATACTTTGTCTTCCATGTAGTGCATCACAGGGTATAGTTGCGGCTTGGTGAACGCGACTAAAATAATTTTCTGCGATCTAGGTGAAGTTCCTCTACCGTTGGTGCCATTCGGTGCACCACATGTACAGCTCGCCGTTCACGGCCGCCGCCCAGCATCTTCACCCATTCGAACTGTTCGTCGTCTCTCTGATGGTCACCTGCATTCCCTGGCTGTTTCCCACCCACTGTCTCACATACTGGGCCTGGTTCTTCATCGCTCAAGCGGTCTCCTATGAGGTATGAGTCACAGCGCGATATAAAGCCGTATAACTGACGCAAGTCAAGTTCGTGCGAACTTTGTCCCCGGTCGCTCGAACGGATGGCGCTTTGCTACCGACGATATTAATAGATAATTTTTTGCTTGTAGTCGCATTCAAGTGGAAAATTTCCTACATTCCTTTGCGATTTTACCCAGAAGAGTATTAACGCATAACTCATAATGAATCAGGGCGGCGTAAATGTTCCCAATCCTCAGTCTCAGGCCTTTTCTCTCTCGCACCACTTGATTGCAGCGCAACTTTCGCAGTCTTGATAAAATGACGAATGCTTTCAGGTTCATACCGGATATGACTTTCCCTTTGCGCTTCATCACTTCATCCCGATTTACTCTGGCGCACCGGCTCATGATATGCACCATATGCGACCGCTGACGTGCTTCGAGCCGTGGCTCAACTACTTGGACAGAATCTTTGGTCAGACAGCTGATTTTTCAAACCAGAATTTATTTTTACTAATTCTCTTTCTGCAGGCTACCACATTACTTACGAGGACTTGAAAAAGATGAAGGACAAACGCTACGGATTGTACTCGAAAGAAACAGAAACAGGACTGCAGAAAATCAATTAACATCCAGATGTGTGATGCAAAGTGTGACTGTATGACGATTTATGAAAAAACGATCGCAGTTTAGAGAACTCAATAACGGGACAACATGTACAGTACTTTTCACAAGCACACTGCTGACCTCGAATGATCAAAATATCGGTCGTTGTAAAGTTAAAACCTTTTCACATTGACTGAAAAGAATTTAGATTGGCAAACGGCCAGCTGCTGCTTGCGCATTTGCTCGAGTTTCGAGTGACAATAAGCAATTTTTGACCTTGACAGTAATTGTTCGAAAAAGGTAGTCGACGTGAGCGCGTACAATTCTGATGTTCGCTTATTACGAACAAAGGGAAAAATACCGGTTGAACTGCGCAATTTGAAAGGAAGTTCATCTACATCGAGGCGCTCGTTTACCGTTTATTCATGAATACAGTAAATGTCGGCACCTGGTTCACGTTCAAAATCTTTTCAAGCTCTCGGCGTCTCAAGAAGAACTTTTGATTCATGCACAGACGGTAGATGACGTTTTCGATTTAATTCGCTTTTCGACAAAATTGCACAAAACTGCGAAATTCAAGCGACGCTTTCTGATATCGTTGTCTGTTGCACACAATCGAATAGTTTTCGTTGTTAGGCATCGATTGCAAGTTTTACGTATACATCGAAATAGAGTGTTGAATCAGCGAACCTACACAATCTGCAGCAGCTAGCACTCCAATGAATTTTCTGGGCAATGTTGCTCGGTCGGTGGGGTCGGCCGTCGTCGACCGAGTGACTCAGTGGACAGCGCCAAAATCGCCGTTTGAAGTCAGTGCTCTTTTATGCATTTTTGACAGGTGATGGTTCAACTGTTCGGTTTAAGGTAGTTGAAGTCAGCGAGAAGCAGTTGGCTGCATTTGTGGCGGTGGAAGCGGCGGCAGGAAGTGCATTCTCGGTTTACCGCGACAACGCAAAGGACCCCAACTTCCACATCGTATATCAGCAGAAGCGACTGAGCGTCTTTCGAGCAAAGACACAAAACGATGCCATCGAGAGACGCCAGCACTTTGAGAAGCAGTCGATGCTGTTTGGATTCGTTGGTTCGTTGTTGCGCATTTAATTACCTTTCTACGGCGTCCGTTTCCAGCGACGAAAAGAGAAGCGTTTGATCGCGTCGTCGCCTCTGTGCACAGCCATCTGTTCTGGGACGCGATTCATCATGCGGCAGCGTGTGGAATCACAGATTTCATTTCGATTCTTGCGCAAGACTCGTCTTTTGAAGCGTAATGACGTAATTCTGAGACATCGAAGGTTCACTCGCGCGCTTTTCAGGTTGTTGCACGGTCCGTGTTCGCCCGAAGGCAAGTACCCGCTGCACATTGCCGCCGAAAATGGCCAGCTCGATGCGCTGAGGCAGTTGATTACTCTTGGAGCCGATCCGACTAAACTCGATCTTAACCGCCAAAATGCAGTTCACTACGCATCGGCCAATTCGCCAGGAGTTTTGCAGGTTGGTAGACAATTCATTTTTCATTATAGCTATTTGCTATTAGAGTTACAAAAGCGCATTGGTGAAAGATGCGAATCAGTACATATTTTTTTACTGAACAACAAAGCAAGGGCTTTTCAGGAGTTGGCGAAGTCGCGGGTGTTTTTTAACGCCGTCGACGCGAAGAACGGATCGGGCTTGACGCCGCTGTTTTTGGCGATTCGAGCGCGTCAAGTGGACTGCGTGACAACCTTGCTGCACCACGGTGCAAACAGTGATCTTTTGTGTAATGACAGATCGGCTCTGCAGGAGGCGGTTGCTCAGGGCACGGAACCCACCGCCATCAGGTTGTTTCCCTTTGCAGCTTCTTTATCACCCGGAGTTTATTTGACTGTTTTCAGAACTCTCTCTGCTTTGATACGAGCCAAGCCCGCGCTTATTTTGCAACAATCCGGTCCCGACATGGACACCACCTTACATTCCACTGTGGACAAGACTGTACGCGATTTATCTATTTGTTGACCATCTACTTCCTCTTTCAACCATCGCATATTCATCATTCTTTTGAAGGCATAGGCTTCGAGCGTCGGCTCTAAACATTGACCTGAACTGAAGCTATTTTGTAAATCCTAAGCCGTCAAAAATAACATGTGTCTGCGATGATTGATCCAATTTGCTAGCTGATTGTGATGAATGCATTTTTACGATTGACAGGCATTTTCAGATTCTATACATTCTGTTGAAAAGTTGTCCAGTTAACGTCAATGTGAACATTCCGAATGGCAAGGGTCAGATGCCGTTGCATCTGGCAGCTGCGAGAAATAATCTCAAATGCTTAGTGACGCTTATTGCCTTCGGAGCCGATGTTGAGGCTAAGAACGCTTCAGGCGATCCTCCTCTTCACTTAGCCGTAAAGGTATGTTCACATTTGAAGCATTCTTCTCTATTCGATAGACCGTTCTACTAGTTTGTTCGAAGAGTCTTTTCAAAAACTTCCATGGATCTATTTCAAAGTGAGAGGAAGTTTATTGAAAAGACTTTTCGGACAACCTAATTCCTCTCTGTCCTACTCTCGATTACTCTTCCGCTTTTCAGCATGGATCGGTTCACGCTGTGAAGACTCTGTTGTGTTTTGGAGCGAAAATGGATGCTGTAAATGGAGAAGGCAAACTTCCCATGCAGATCGCTTCGTCGCTCAAAGACAAGGCGACGCGGTAGCTTTTTTTAATTCCCCCTGGATAGAACAAACTTTGACGTGAAATTTTAGCGAAGCCATTCAGGCGTGTCTGGTGTTGTATTCGTCGTATGGGATCGCCGGTGGCGGTCGTAGCGACGCTGGTACGTGCGTTGTACTCGAACTCCTTCGTCAGTAACAGTGCGCCCAAGAAAATACCGTAGCACTGTTAGATTGCGCAATATCGTCGCGAAACCAAGCTATGTGTCTAAGAAAAGCCGAAAGCATTAGTTAGTGAAAAAAATGAATTTCCCGCCATATAATATCATTGCAAGACCCAGAATGAAGTCTTCTTGTTACTGACGAAGGAATCGCGAGTGTGCATTGTTGGCTGTGATAAGTTTAGCTATTCCAGCATTCGACGACTTTATGCAGACAGTTGCGTTAAGCACGAAGAGCCGTCAGCGAATTGATGCGAATAATACGAAGGCGAGCGGCAGGAAACCTCACTTTGTCAATCTGCTTTCGCTGGACGGCGGCGGAATACGCGGCCTTGTCTTGATTCAAGTAATTGGCACAAACAATGTAATAAAATGAACGCGACAATTTCTTGCAGACATTGCTGCATGTTGAGAATATGTTGCAACAAGATATTTGGTCGAAATTTGAATGGGTGGCTGGAACGAGTACAGGAGCGATTTTGACTCTTGCATTGGCGCAAGGTAGGCTAAGCAGGGATGTACGTGAATGACAGTTGATTGCAGGCCGTTCGTTGCGAGAATGTCAGCGTCTCTACTTCCGCTTCAAGGATGAGGTCTTCACGGGCAGTCGGCCCTACGATACGATTATTTTGGAGAGCTTCCTGAAACAGGAACTTGGAGACACCACGACAATGGCGCACATTGCGCACCCAAGGTTTTTTAAAGTTTTTTCGTTGCTTATATTTGGTAGTAATACGGCTTCAATGCATCGAACAGAATTTCTCTTGCATGTACCAAATATGGATTGAGTTATCCGATAAATAATACGTACGAGAAAACTTGTTGCATGGAGGAGAGGTGAGTATGGGCTCTTGGCCTTGAACATCAGGGAACTTCTTAGTGAATTTTGGAATGAAAGCGGGACTAGGATTCAACATAAAGTGCGCATTATCAATGCAGTTAAGGGCGTCTTAGGCCACGATAATTTGCATTGTACACCCAAACGTATGAGTATGGTCTAAGGCTGAGCATAATTACAAAATCGCAGTTAAAACAGCAGGTAATTAATTAATTTAAAAAAATTAATTAAAATCAGTATTATTGCATTTTAGAGTAATGGTGACGACAACTGCGGCTGACAAGAACCCGCCGAAGCTGCACATGCATCGAAACTACCGCCTACCGCTGAGCGACGCCGAGAACATCGCGCTCGGCTTCGAGGATCCACGGGGGACGCTGCTCTGGAAGGCCGCCCGCTGCTCCAGCGCCGCCCCTACCTATTTCGCCACCGTTGATGGAAAGTTCGTCGACGGTGGTCTCATCGCCAACAACCCCACCCTTGATCTACTCGCCGAAGTACAACTCCTCAACAGCGCTGCTAAATATACTGTAGGTTGAGATGCAAATGCTTTCTTATCTATTGATGTTTATTCCCATCCTCACTATTTAACACGATCTCCACTTTAATAAGGACATTTTCAAATCAAGCAAGACACCTTCCTAATCAAACTGAATACTTTTCAAGTCAAGTCTGCATAGAAAACGCTCTTTTTAATTTGGAAAGTGTGTATGTTAAAGTGAAAACGGCATATAATTCAACTTTGCAAAAGGAATGTTTCACAAAATTACTTTTGTGCAGATTTTATTCAAACTTTTGATTACATGCAGGATAAAGTGCAAGATACGGTGGAGATCGGTTGCGTTCTGTCGATCGGCACGGGACAGGTGCCGGCAGTGTCGATGGACAGTCTCGACATCGGCCTACCGACGGGCATTATGGATATGTACTCGAGGGCCATGTCGCTCTGTAACCTGAAGAACATTCTTATCGAACAGGTGACACAACATTGATTTATTAACTCGAAGTGTTGACTTTTACGTGACAAATCGTTGATTTATCAACTGAAATTGACAATTGTTTGGCCGAAGAAGAATTGTGTACCTATTATGTCATATCTCGATTGGTTTT
>NIUQ01004560.1:0-13480 GCA_002796945.1 Plectus sambesii
TAGAAAAAGTCTCTGTGTAGATGTCGACGATTGCGCAGTCAATCTTTTTCATCATCGGCTGGAATTCAACATCTTCCCCACTTGGCAGTCGCGATAGTCCATCCGCCTTTCCGAATTTCAACGTATTCACGTACTCAATGTCGAATGAATACGCCATTAACGTAATCGCGTAATTTTGTAAGCAATTGGCTGCTGTCGTTGGCAAGCCTTTCTTAGAGCCGAAGATCTTCACCAGTGGCTGGTGGTCCGTTCGCAGTAAGAAGTGGCGTCCCCAGAGGTACTGATGGAATTTCTTTATTCCAAACATAAGCGCCAACGCTTCTTTTTCAATCTGCGGATATCTTGACTCTGTATCAGTGAGCGTCTTGGATGCATAAGCGATCGGCAGCTCTCTTCCGTCTGGCAGTCGATGCGCGATGACGGCGCCGATTCCTTCGTTGCTGGCGTCGGCAGCGACGATGATCGGCAGCTCCGGCTTGTAATGAGTCAGCATCAGCGGGGAGGCCAGGTCTGCTTTGATCCATTCAAAGGCTTTCTGGCACTCGGCTGACCATTCAAATTTGACGTGTTTGTTGCTGGCGTCCTTCTTGAGCAGCTTGTGTAGCGGCGCCAGTCGATCAGCCAAACTTGGTAGAAACTTTCCATAATGGTTGACCATACCCAGGAAGGAGCGTAGCATGCTGAGATTTTTGGGCGGCGGCATCGTCATGATGGCCGCAGTCTTTTTCGGATTTGTATGCAGGCCCTCTGCATCAAAGATAAACCCGAGGTATTCTACCGATGTAACTCTCCATGAGCACTTCTCTTGTCTGACGTGGAAGCCGTAGTCAGCGATTCGTTGAAGCACTTGATGTAGATGATGATCATGTTCGGCTTCGCTGGAGCCGCTGATGATGACGTCGTCGAGGTATGCCCCAATACCTTGTATTCCAGCAAGCATTTTATCCATCACTTGTTGAAAAATCGCTGGTCCTGACGATACACCAAATGGAAGTCTATTGTACTGGAAAAGGCCGCGATGCGTGTTGATGACGACGAGCTTCTTACTCTCTTCATCCAGCTCCATCTGTAGATACGCATCAGAGAAATCGATCTTGCTGAATATCTTGCCGCCATTCAGCTTCTGGTAGAGCTCGTTGGGTCGCGGCAGAGGATACTGATGAAGGTCGAGCAAGGCATTCAGTCCGGTGCTAAAGTCTGCGCACAGTCGAATCTTCCCATCAGGCTTTGATGCGATGACGACTGGAGCGGCCCACTCTGAATAACTGACAGGTGTGAGCACTTGTAGCGTGACGAGATGGTCAAGCTCAGCGTCGACAGCGTCGTGCACGGCGAACGGCAATGTGCGGGCCTTGATGAACTTGGGACGGACGTCCGGCTTCAGTTCCAGATGCGCCTTGATTTTGGTGCAATGGCCCAAACCTTCTTTGAAGATTGATGGAAACTTTTCCAGCAACGCGTTGATGGGCGAAACTGTCGCGCTTGACTTGATTGCGGCAGTTGATTTCCCCCTCTTTTGCGCATTGTCAGCACTTCTTATGACATTAAGTGAGCAGTTGCACATCTTCATTTGACAAATCCAATTTCGTCCGACGACACTGTCACGTTGCGAACCGACGATAATAGGCAGCTGCATCCGCTGGCCTTCATATTCAACTTCGATGGTTGCTTTCTCCTTCAACTTGAGACGATTTCCACTGAAATCCTTCAAGGGAAGCTGTGTACTTGTAAGCGGCGGTGCGCCCAGCGTGCGCCAGTCTTTCTCGCTGAGGACAGTGGCGGCGGCGCCCGTATCATACTCTAGCAGCATCTTATGTCCATTAACTGTAATGGTCACTTGAAATAACTTGGGATCGGCGATTTGCCCCGGCGTCGTTTGCTCGGCGGTCTGCCCGATCTTGATAAAGTCAACAGACAACTTGTTGTACTGTTTTGCTGCTGGTTTTCTTTCTTCCGCTTTTGAGTAGACTGCTGCTGTTTCAACTGCTTCTGTTGCTGCTTCGAAGCGCTGCGGCAGACAGACGAGATGTGTCCACGTTTTCCACAACTGTGGCAAGTTTCGTCTTTGAATCAACAGGTGTCGCCCTTGTGGCCCGTTTTGCCGCATCGGTGACATGGGGTCGACGTCGTTGTCGCACCGCCACTCTTGCAAACTTGGTTCACGCTAGAGAGCTCAGTCGAATTCGATGGACGATTGCTTCGGGACGATTCCTTGAAAATCGATTCCATTTGACTGGCGTGCTCCAGTGCCGATTCCATTGACATATGATCCCTCTGAATCAGTTTGGAGCAGACCTTGTCGTAGCGGTAGCCCATGGCGAAAACGATAGCTTGCGCTCGCGGTAGGTCGATCGGAAATTCGCATCTTCCAGTGACTTGACCAATCTGTGACGCAAAATCGTTTGCGGACTGACCTGACTGCTGTTGTAGACTGAATAGCCAGTGATATATTGTGAGCTGGATTAGTTTGGTCAAATAGTGTTGCTCCAGTGTAAACATCAGTTCTTTGAGCCCTACCTCTGTGCCCACATTCTCCTGGGGCCGGTTTCTCAAACTCTGGGTACAGCTTACCCTAGGGTAGCGGCCGGGAAGGCTCCCAAGCCGGGTATCGCCCGGCGAAAATACCCAAGTTTCTTGAATGCTCAGGTGATACCCGACGTATTAACTGCAGTAATCCATCGGCGCAAACGCATTTTTTGAATTCACACTTAAGAATAATGCAATTATTCCTCTCAAATAAGTTGAAAAAGAGAAATTTTGTTGAAGAATTGATAAATAAATAATCAAATTTACTAATTTTGAGCTATTTTTTCTCATTTTATGTCGTTTCGAGTTAATTAAGTGACAAAACAATCGTTACGATGAATATTGTGCTTTTAACGATGAATTTGGTCATTACACAGGATGTTCGACGAAATGCTAGAGATTTTTTTTCGAATAACTTTACGCAGACTGAACGGATTTTGATAATTTTGGGTTTTTCACAATCCCTGCGCTTTAAGAATTGCTTTTGGAATAAAAAAACTTATGACCCATAATCTAGCAGACACCCCCTAATTTTAGGGGTACTTTTTAACAATTTTGTTTTCTTGTCATTCAAAGTTCAAAGCAGTCCCAAAAAAACCATTTTGGAAGGTTTTCGGCATAGAGGTACCCTTAAAATTAGGGGTACCTGCTTGATTATGGGTCATCAATTTTTTATGCCAGAAAAAATTCTTAGAGCGCGGGGGTTGTAGTAAACGCAAAATTATCCAAATTCGTTCAGTCTGTGCTAAGTTATTCAAAAAACAAGCCGATTTAACAAGCGGATTTGAAATCATCCTCGATTTTCCTAAGTACCGCGCTAAATTCAATAAAACTCTGTCAAAACATTAAAAAATGTCAAAGAATTCAATGAAAACATTCATTTCCGTCAAAAAATCTACTTGCAAGCTTTAAAATTCACTTCCCGGCCAACGCTACCACAGCTTCGAGCAAGGGTAGCGCCCAGCCTTCCCGAGCCTTCCTGGGGAAGCCGTACCCGGCGCAAAATTGTTTCGAGAAACTAGGGTACCGGGTACGCGTACCCCGGGTACACCCTGCGCCTTCCCGGCGTGTCGAGAAACCGGCCCCTGGTGGCACAGGGTCATTAGAGTCCTGATGACTGAGGTAGACAATGACATTAGCAGCATTGCAAGTGTTTCTTCCACATTCGTCACCTTGCTCAGAAAGAGTGCTGATGAGAACTGCATCTGCCAGATGGGAAAGTCTTCTTCATGACCCTCATACTTTGGGAGCTGGGGCTGGGATACAGGCATCTTTATAACATCTTCTAGTGCCCAACGCATAGGATGTTCTAAGACCTCTCTTTTGATTTCCACAAATATCTCCTTTTTTGGTGAGAACATTTGGCAACTGATGAAAGTGTCGTTTTCTTTGTAACACCTTGCTGATCGCGCCAGTTTTAGTATCTTGTGCAGGGGCAATTTTAGCAGGCAGCTTTACTTGGTTAATACAACTCACCAATGGCGCAGGACGTTGCTCTTCTACATATCAAATGTAGCATGTGATCATAATTCATGCAGACATATCATTATTAACTGTCTGCCAAATCATGATCGCTTCCAATGTTAAAAAATATTAACAATTAAAATTTGCAGTCAAAAAGAGTGAGTCTGTGTCATGAGGATATGTCTCTGTTAAAGAATTTTTAACATTAATATAATCAAGTGTTGCCATCAAAAAGGTAGTGAGACTGCAATACTTTGCCAGCAACAACACATCACCATAGTACCAATAAAACAGATAGATCACAAAGTTTGAACTTTTCAAAGTTGACTTAACAGAAAATATAAGTATTTAAATTGTAATTAAGTTACTTATGGAGAGTCAAACATTGGACCTAAGTACTATTACAAAATCTTCAACTGAACTTAAAAATTTGTTGATTTTTCGATGGGAACATTTCCAGTAAGCTGGTAGTGACAAAACCTTTTCTTTCTGCTATTGTTGTGACGTTATCTTCTCTGTTCTTCCCTTTATCGTTTTATTTTTCACACTGACGCTCACGACAGGCTCCTTGGTATATATCAGATTATCGGGAGCGAGACGATTATAGTGAGTGCAGCTATTTATTGTGAGCGAGACGACTCAAGTGAGTGCGGCTATTTCTTACACCCACAAAATAATTGCCTATAAGACACCCTATACTTGCCTCATTCGCGTATAGTACGACAAAGAACAATTAATCCTATTGATGTATCGCCCGGTGGCGATGGGGGAAATCGGATGCGCATATGGTCATCATCTATAACTAACAGTAAATTAATCGCTTTTGCGACAGTTATCTAAAGTGCTAGCAATGAGCCATTTTCCTATTCTATGTGAAATAATAATATTGGTCATTTTCATATATAATTGTAATATCAAAGGTAGCCTTTTCTTTGATTGCTTTAATCTTCATTTGCGCCCATGTTCTTCCAAAACAATTTATTTTGCTCCATTTCTATCCTTTGCACCCAGTATTTTGCAAACATGATATTTCGTCTAAAATAAACATCAGCTTACACAAGCAGCTGAACAACAATCATGTAGTGGTATTCACCCTTCAGTTTTTGTCTTGGCCTGCCTACACACAGGAAAACAAAGATCATCAACAATTTATGCTTTTTGTGTGTAATTCAAATATAGCTATAAAGATTAGGAAGCGACTGAAAATCTAAGAATTCGCTAGCAGAAAAACATTCTTATAGTGATTAACTATATTAAAGAGTGATCATTAAAATACATCATTTAAGATCGCACTCAAAAGTGGATAAACAACACTAAATTTCATTTCATTAGCTATAAATAGTCGAGGTCAAATAAAAAAAATTAAATTAAAGTTAAATATAAACACCAGCATTTGCAATTCTCATAAAATCACATGCACCATTTCAACATCTTATAATCACAAATTGTAAAAATTATAATATAGAATTTAGGCAAAAATTTTTGCACTGCTCATTATATTCTGTATTAAAATGCAATGCTTACGGAATTTGATGGTGCAGCGGTCAAGTGGTTAAGATGTATGGTTATGAAACTTGGGATGCGAGGCCAGGATATGACCTTCACCAATACCACCCCTTGGGGTCAGGCAAGTGATAGGTGATGAGAAAAAAACCATACTTTTAAGAACTAACATCAGAAATGACAACGACTAGACCAAGAAGTGTACCTGAAGGCAAAAAGGTTGATAAAGCAGATGATTGCCATTGCAAAGACAATGTGCTACCAGAACCTGTACAGCAGGGTCAACACAAAGGAAGGTGAAAATGCAGTCTACTGCCTACCCTGCGCACACAGAACAATGTTGCAACTTAGAACCTCTATAGGATGTTCCAAAAAAAGCTCTTGATTTTCATTTCTCAAAGAAGTAACGACCAAGAGCGACACTTCGACCGGAATATATCCCCAGGGGGTACCATGAAGTGCGCGGAGTTTCAGCGCGAAAGTCGCTGTGGGACCCGAGCAGCATTTCAATATATGGTCTAAATGACCTTACACTTGGGGCCCTGTTTGAGACCCCATAACTTTTTGTTCATGAAGTTTTTCACCAAGTTCTTGCGTTCTTCCGATAGAGGATTTCTAGCCAAACGTTTTACAAAAAACACTTGAAAATCTATCAAGAACTGAGAAAATGGCAGGGATTGAATGATCTGAATGAAGAGTGGCATGGTGAAATACTCTTTGGAAAAAGCATCATGGAACCCATCAGAAGTGTTCAAATTTGGGAAAGTGGATACTTTTCTGAAAGTTAAACTTCAGGGCTACAACCTGCGATAAAAATTAGCTTGATTTGAGACTTTGAAATTTTTGATGCTGACGCCACCCATGAAGCAAAAATTTGCAAAATTGAATTTACTCAATAAAGATAGATTCTTTCAACGTCCGATGAGCTAAAACATTAGAAACAAGGAAAGGAAAACTTTAAAAAAAGTTTAAACGAGTTGAGAATCGAACTTGGATGTGATCATGTGACATGCATGAAGTCACTAATTGAGGGGTTTTCAAAAATCCTATGGAGATGCATGAAAAAAGGTTTTCTTTGCTCTTTTTGCTGTTTGCGCTTGTTGGACGTTGAAAAAAGTCGTTTTTATTGGTGAAATTTGGTTAGCAAAATTTTTTGCTCTATGGGTGATCTCAACGTCAAAAATTTTAAAGTCTCAAGTTGGGCTAATTTCTTTTGCAGGTTGTAGCCCTAAAGTTGAACTTTCAGAAAAGTATCCACTTTCCCAAATTTGAACACTTCTGATGGGTTCCATGATGCTTTTTCCAAAGAGTATTTCACCGTGCCACTCTTCATTCAGATCATTCAATCCCTGCCATTTTCTCAGTTCTTGATAGATTTTCAAGTGTTTTTTTGTAAAACGTTTGGCTAGAACTCCTCTATCAGAAGAACGCAAGAACTTGGTGAAAAACTTCATGAACAAAAAGTTATGGGGTCTCAAACAGGGCCCCAAGTGTAAAGCAATTTAGACCATATTTGGAAATGCTGCTCGGGCCCCACAGCGACTTTCGGGCCGATACTCCGCGCACTTCATGGTACCCCCTTGGTCCAAGTTTCATGTTTGGGCGTTACTTCTTCGCGACAGGAGAGTAAAAGGTCTTTTTTTGGACATCCTGTAAAATTATGAAGATTAATTATTAGGAATAAAAATGTAAATTCACGTACTGAAAAGAAACAGTAGTACTTTCAACGAATTTTTCCAAATAATTTTCGAGAAAATTGTTTGTCAAGTGTTTCCAATCTTGTAATATTAAAATAGGAAGGTTTTTATGAATGGAATTTAAATCTGAGCTTGCCACAATTGGAATAGCTCCTACCGCCAGAGCCTCCCAGGTTCTAAAGCAGTCTAAACCATTCCCTGGTGGACTGATAACAAACTGAGAATTTGCTAATCGCTTCATATACTCTTCATAAGTGATCGCTTTTGTTTCTATAAAAGCGTTTAATATGTCGCATTGTACATATGTTCTTGTAATATTCAGAATAACATCGCGAAATGGATGGGTGTATGGTGCGATATTAATATAAACAGTTATGTTTTGCTTGCTGAAAGCAGTAAAGTTCAAAGCAGTCTCTTGTATGATGCGTGAAAGTACGTCGTATTGATTGTTGTAATCTTTTAAATCATTTATGCCTATGGGAACGCCAATTAGTTTTTCATTTGAAAAGCTCTCTATATTTGTTGCAAACCATTTGTAAAGATTTTTCGATCTTAGTAATGATGATGAATAAACTCCGGGAATTGCATAATCCCCAATAACTGAAATGAGTATATACTGCACTGATATTGATTTTTCTTGAATCAAAAACGATGGTAAATCATATTTATCGCAATATATTATATCTCCATGTGCAACACGTTTTTTGGTAAAGTTATATCCCGGAGTAAAAACATGATCAGACATTATTTTGAGAACATTAGTTGATAAAAATGGATATGCAGTATTTTGTATAAGAAATCGTAAGTTGTCTCGAATGGACTTTTGAACGCGCCCAAATGTTAAAAGATGATCTTCTCTATAAGCCTTATGATTTTCTTTCACAGCTTCTAAACACCAAATAGGTGACTTATATTTATCAAAAATATTTTATAACCCACGCCCATAATTATTTACCCATGCACCTGATATGAGTTATAGATTACTTCCATTTTAAATGTTACAGGGACGCTCTGCTAATTTCGAAAAACAGATTCTTTGAAAAAAAAGCGCTGATTTCAATCTTGAATATTTTTTGACTGGACGGCCCAGTTCAAGTGTTTCAAATGGTGTTGGAGTCCCCTTATCTTAGGGTTTTGATTTCTAATTTTTTCAAAAATGTTCTCATGAGGACCGTAATTTTTGTTTTTTGACCATAACTTTGTGCAGAGATGGCCAATTGGCCCAAAATTTCGAGAACTAGGCAATCCGGGGAATGTACAGGGTGTACCAAATAATTCCCCGATTTTTGAACTTGAATAACTTTGCAAAGACTGAACGGATTTATGTAAATTGTGGTGCGTTACCATCCTTGCTCTCTGAAAATATTTTTGGCATAGAAATTAATGGCCGTAAATTTTGGGGTACCCGTTACTTTTGATCGTCAGCGTGAGCTTTTCAGTGTACAATTATTCCTTGCGTTCTTTCGTTCCATTCACTAGTGGCGCAGTGGTAGAATATGCGTCTGTCACCATGAGTGTCTGGGTTCTATTCTCAGCTATGGTGTCAGTTATTGCGGTGGCATTTCTGCCATACTCCCGCGAAATTCTGATCACAACTTTCTCGCTACTAATGCATTCCCAACCGATTTAAATTGATGTTAGGAGATCGTTGAAAAGTGTGCTTGTAGTTTCGTGTTATGATTTGCTGCTCTCACCCATATATAGACATAGGTTCAATTCAGTTCAACGTCTCAGCAAGTTAACAAAATTCAATAATTAAAACGAATAATTCACTGATCTCTATACATTTGCTCCACGCTCCTACCATTCACATTAGTGCAGTAACAAAGGTGACGTTTAAAAGAGTCAAAGGACCTGTACACTATCTCTCTGGGCAACCTCTCAAATGCGCGTTCAATTTCAGCGCACAACTCATTGAGGCCGCCAATTATCGGGGTCGTATAGACCTGAGACTTGACATACCCCCACAGAAAGAAATCCATGGGGGTAAGATCTGGGGCCGGTTTCTCGAAACGCCGGGAAGGCGCCGGGTGTACCCGGGGTACGCGTACCCGGTACCCGAGTGTCTCGAAACTTTTTCGCGCCGGGTACGGCTTCCCCGGGAGGGCTCGGGAAGGCCGGGCGCTACCATAGCTCGGAGCTGTGGTAGCGTCGGCCGGGAAGTGAATTTTAAAGCTTCTAAGTAGATTTTTTGACGGAAATGAATGTTTTTATTGAATTCTATGACATTTTAAATGTTTTGGCAGAGTTTTGTTGAATTTGGCGCGGTACTTTGGAAAAGCGAGATGATTTAAAATTTGCTCGATAACTAGTAGTGAATTTGTGTTGAATGACCTTTTGTTTTGCTTTCTTTTCCAATTAGTGGAAAGTTATTCGACTAAGTATGAATGGAAATAGTGTTAAGGCTACTCTAACATCTTTTCTGAGTGAAAAGCAAGAGCGCGACGATGCGTATAAGTGTCAGAATGAACTATATTTGACTTTAATCCTATTTTCAAGTAATTCTGTGCTAAAAGTCACGATAAGAAACACGTTTTATGACAGGAAACATAATTCTCGAGAAGGAATAAAACATACAAGATTGTAATTCGATCGTAATGATACTACTATTACAGAGAGTAACAAAGAAATAAATATTTACAAGTCTAAATTTACAAAAGAATCTTCGTTAGCTGCCTCGAGATGCTCGGCCTCGTAGATCTCCGCAGGAGTCATGTTCTGCCGTAACGTGACGAACTGTAACTTGGCAACCTTGAGCTGGCACACCGCCAAGTCCTTCTGCGCCCTTGACTTCTCCATCTCCTCCAGCAGCAGCTGCGCACGCAGCTCGTCGAGATGGCTGGAGGAAGANCTTGAGCTGGCACACCGCCAAGTCCTTCTGCGCCCTTGACTTCTCCATCTCCTCCAGCAGCAGCTGCGCACGCAGCTCGTCGAGATGGCTGGAGGAGGATGAGCCGAACGTTGTGCGCCGATCGCGGCGGAGGCGCTTCTTGTGCAGCGTTTTCGGCGCTTGATCGGCCCCTTCTACTTCTTCCACCGACTCGTCAAGGACGTTGTCGCGGGAAACGACGCTGGCGGGCGAAAGGATGTTGGCGGGCGAAAGGATGTTGGCGGACGAGACGACATCCTCCTCCTTCTCTTCCTCCTCGAAAAGGAGGCGACGGGCGCGCTCAAGACTTGTCGGGTCGTTGCTGTCGATGGTCCCTTCGATGCCGTGCACAGCATCGGACGACTCGAAGGTGTCGATCATGAGGCGGGTGGCGGGCGACATGACGAGAGTCCTCTTCCTGCCGCCTCCAGTGCCATTCATGGCCTGCTTCTAAAGCAGCGATTTAAATTAATTATCTTAAATTAAGGTTCACTGTCTTAAATGCTATAAAATATAAGAAAATTTAGATAAAAAAGAAGCAGAGAAACGTGTGAATTTGTGATATGAAACGCAATTTTGAAAATAGTAAATTAAAATAAGAAAATGAGGAAACTCACTTCTTCGGATATTAGAGTACGCGCCCTTTTCTTCAAGTCGTTGATCTTTTGTTGAACTTGTTTGGGCGTGCGTACGGCGACGCCCATCGCCGTCAACTCATCCGCCACGCGTTGAAACGCCTTCTTCTTGGGGTCTTCAGTGGTCCTCGATGCCGAAGTGAACTTCCCCTCAACGATCTCGCGACAGTCCGCATAGAACTGCGCCACGTGCAGCTTTTCTTCTGCCAACATCACCGGCGCTTTCGAGGTTGAAGCAGATTCTTGTGACATTTTCGGGATTAGCTAAAATAGAGATTAGCATAGCTGAAAACATTGATTAAAGAAACAGAAGAGAACTGTCACAGAGACAGTCTGCCATTTGAAGCAGTAACAGATTTAAGCACCAAATTCAACGATAATATTTACTGCATATTACTAACATAACAAAAGATGAAACAAAAATCACTAATCATTAAAATACTGCCTGATGATTTGCTGCTGCTTCACTTTCCCGTCTCGAGCAGCGGCGTTGAGTAAGTCATCTACTTCAACTGCTTCAGCGAGGTCTTCGGGGTCGTCAACGGCGGGGAACGGCGGCATGTGACGGCGCGTAGCGAAGTTATGCAGTCCAACACAAGCACCGATGATCGCGCAGCAGCGTGGGGGCGAATAACGTAGCTCTTGGTGGAGGCAATTCCACCGGCCTTTAAGCTGTCCAAACGTTCTCTCCACCGTTGCGCGGGTCGTCAGGAAGGCTTTCTGATACCGCTTCTCAGGATCGGTGACAGGATTGGGCAGCGGCTTCATCAAGAACGTCGACAGCGCGTAAGCCGAATCGCCGAGTAGAAGGCCCTGCTTCCGGCCTGCTTGGAGGTCGCGATACAATGGAGACTCGCGAAATATTCTTGAGTCGTGTGCCGAGCCCGGATACTTCACCAAGACGTTGGAGAACGTGCCATCCGGTAGCGCAACAGCTTGAAGGTTCATGGTGTGGCCGCCCTTGCGACCAACGTATTCATACTCTCGTCTTATAGGACCCTTGACCTTCACTTGCGTTCCGTCAAACTCCCAAAACGCCTGGGAAACCAGCGATCGCCTGCAAATAAATAACGTACAGCTTCATAGCTTAACTATATTTTATTATGTACTATAATAATATTATATATGATAGTAATAATATATATATAATAAATATATACTATATACAATAAAATAAATAGCTATAAATACTCACTTGGAATTGGACGCGAACACGTGTGATATCCGCTGGCTCTGTCGGATAATAGACAAACTCGTTGAGACGGGCGGAGATCGCAAGGGACACTCTTCGAATCGCTTTCGATGCCGAGCTCTTTGACACGTTCAAAGTGTCGCCAGTCGTGATTTGAAAAGCGCCACCGGCATAAAACCGTAGCGCGATCAACACCTATAATATGTATATGTATATATTATCTCTCCTTATCAAAAGCTAAGCTTCTTACTTGGAGAGAAGGGGCCAGCGCCTGGCTTCGATTAGTCGCCCGTCTGAGAACGTCATCGAACATCTCGGTCAAGTCCATGATGCCTTGCCGGTCAAGTCGGAATCGCTCGTAGAGTTGGAGATCGTCCAACACATCCAACGGATTCCCTCTGTCACGGAAGACGCGTTCTCGTCGTAGAGCTCGTTGAACTCCCTCATCCATTAGACGATCAATGTGCTCCATGTCTAACAGCGCCATTTGCACCTAAAGATCGTAATTAATAAGCGTCAAAACATATACATAATCAACTAAACCATCTACTTGATGGAGGGGCGGTTGATGATGAAGATGATGTTGCCAACGGTGACGACGTAGACAACGACCGCAAAATTAGATGAGGAAAAACCAAGTAGAAGAAAGGGATTGGGAGAAATAGAAGTGACAGATGTTTTTTCTCGCATTTGACCGCCTTTATATAGTGCTTCCTAACACACCGCACGTCATCAAAATTCGTCACTCGCATTCAAAAGGTGCGAAGATGACGAAATGCGTGCAAGAGCAACGAATTATGACGAAATGCGGAGTCACGTGACTGGGGCGGTGCCAATTTCTGTGCGCACTTCGAGAACATTCTTGTAGTTCAGGGCTCGGAATGAGAAATTTTGAAAAAAAGGACATTTTGAAAATTGTCCTTTTTTGTCCTTTTTTTTTAAAATTCGTCCTTTTTAAAAAGATTTTTCCATTTTGGGACCCTAAATTTTGAATCTCATTTTAAAAAAATATCCTTTTTTTCTGTGTTATAATCTTCTATTTTTTTCAAGATGACCTTTTTTTAGAAATTTTGGCCTTTTTATCAAAAAAAAGGACAANATTTTAAAAAAATATCCTTTTTTTCTGTGTTATAATCTTCTATTTTTTTTTTTTTTTTCTTTTTTTAGAAATTTTGGCCTTTTTATCAAAAAAAAGGACAAAAAAGGACGTTCGTTGAAAAAAAAGGACATTTCTTTTTAAAAAGGACATTCAAAATAAAAAAGATTTAGGGTCCCAAAAAAAGGACAAATCTTTTTAAAAAGGACAATTCCGAGCCCTGTTGTAGTTACATTGTTCTTGTTGATATGCAATGCAGCGAGGTCAATTGATTAATTATAATCGCTTTATTATCACAAAATTCATTGTTACGAGCACAATATTCATCGGCACCATTATTTTGTCACTTAAATAACCCGACATGGCATAAAATGAGGAAAACATAGCTCGAAATAGGTTAATTTGATTGTTTACTAATTAATTCTTCAACGAAATTCACTTTTTCAACTTATTCGAGAGGAATAATTGCATTAATCTTAAGTGTCGATTCAAAAGAGT
>NIUQ01004561.1:0-13411 GCA_002796945.1 Plectus sambesii
AGGAACGCGATAAAGTGTGAATTGTGTCTTTCCGTAGAAAATTTGTAAAATGAGTTATTTTTATCGGATTTTTATGATTTAAAAAAGAAATCCAAGTTAATAAGAGCTCTACAAGATACCGAAATCCGCATTGAGATTGGTTGCGAATTACCAGAGTTATTTGTAGTCGAAAATGCTCCATTCTGAGCGCTGAAAATTCACCTGCCAACGTAGTAACATAAAATGACGAAAAATGCACCGATTTTAAAGATTAAAAAAAGAAAATATAAGTTTAAAAGTACTCTGAAAGATGAAAAAATCAGCATCGAACTTCGTTTTTTATTAGCAAAGCTATTTGTCATCAAACATGTATTACTAAAAACGCCGAGAACTTATGAAACAACCTAATATATATTGTTGGGTGATGCAGGGCAAATGATGGATCACACGACAGATCTAATTCACTTTCATCGAAATTGCAGATCCTGAATATGAAATAGACTACCTGCTGTTTCATCCATATTTGGGAATTGTAGTTTTAGAAGTCAAGTCATCCTTAGCAGAAGCGTTCAGTAATGGAAAACAACAACTTAGCGTAAGAAAATCAAAACTGCCCCAGCTTTACGCTTTGATTACTGGCGATAAAGCAGAAAATTTCCCGCCCATGAAGTTTTTTTTATGTGTACCAGAAAAATCAGAAGGTATTTTCGTCGACTTCGTCAAATCCTCACGACCTGATATCGAATTTGAATTAATAGGAGCAGAGTGCGTTCTCAATCAAAATGAATTTAAAAAGTTCTGGGAGCAAAAAGTTAGTCTTTCTCAATCGGAGAGAAACAATTACTTTGATTCTGAACACTTAAGAGGCTTCATATCTGCATTAGCCCTTTACCGTTCTAGTATCTATATTTCGATAGCAGAAAACGCACTGCACGTATATAGTAGAATTTCTGTTCATCTGTTCGAATCTGAAGGTAGACCAAGTAACAAAGTTCCAAACTTCACAACTTCAAACAAGAGTAGGCAGCAGCAGATTATTCTCAGTGAAGAGCAAATGATTGCAATAAGTTCTGATGACAAGTGCCAGATTATTTATGGCCCTCCTGGAACGGGAAAATCGCTTGTTCTGCAGTATAAGGCGCTCAGAATTGCGCAAAAGTATCCTAAAGGTCTTATATGCATCTCGTCAGCGGTTCATCATGCAAAAGAAATAGAGAACTTTATGGAACGGAACGGAATAAAAGCTCATCAATTAAAAATTATAAAGGGAAGTAAGCTGAATAAAGAAAAAATAAAACCAAATGATCACCTATTTGTCGACGAAATGGGCGTATCAAATTTTGCATTTTGGAAATTTCGCTCGAGTTGTGATGGTACTACAACTTGCGTAGTTACTCGCAAAAGTTATATTACCGACAGCGAAAATTTTGGAAGAGAAAAAATAGATCACCCGGCATTTGAAGATTATAAGGAGTATTATCTCCAAACAATTTTACGTGGAACAAAAGAAATTATCTTCCATTGGTTTCCAACCCTCCGTCAGCAAATAAATGAGCGAGAGCAAGCAAAGCGAACTGGAAACAGAAAGCGTCAACAAGCAAAAGCTCAAACGACGATGCAGTTTTCAAAAGAATTTGCAATCGGCCATAGCATCACTGGCACCAGCGTTGCGATAAATCGAGAGCTGACGGTGCAGGAAACACTTAATCAACTAAAAAGTGAACTCGATGTTTTGTTTAAACCGCAAAACAATGGAGAGCAGCTACCTCTCAGCAATGTTGCTGTTCTTTGCGATAGCACAGCTAATGCTGCGCACGTTCGGAACTTCTTGAATGTAAGAGGCTATCAATGTGGACTGATTGGTCAGCGGATTGGTGGCAATTTGCCTTTTTTGGTGGTCGACGATTACATAAATGCACTTTCATTAGAATGGCCCATTGTTATCTCTTTGGCTTGTCTCTGTACTGATACCAAAAATACTTTTTCTCTGCTTGCTCATTCTCGTGCCATTGCTCATTTAATTGTTATTGAACGAGACTACTTGAAAATTCAACTTGATATTGAATATAAAATCAACAGTACACAACATTATGAAGGAAATTTGTCAGCGCAAGCCATTTCCAGTCAACCTTTAGACAGGAATTGTATTAATCTAGACAAAGCAGCCAGGTGCTTTGACGAAGGTGTTGCTTTGTTTTGCAGCAATCAATTGCCGCTCGAACTAATCGAATGGGCATCTCAAAGCTTTGCAATTCCTTCATGTTCTACTTTGTGCGACTTTCTGAAGCAGATGACAAAGAATGAAAAAATTTTCAGCTGTTTTGCTTTTGGTGGAGGATGTTCAAGACATAAAATTGAGTATGCACTGCAGAAAGATTTTGCGAAAAGACATGCATTTAAATCATCCGTCAACAAAAAGGCCAGAATTCTGCAGTTGTTGAAAGAGAAACCACAACAAATGACATCGTTTGAAATGTTTGCAAATCACTGGTGTAAATTTATTGATAAACACTTAACACCATTGACAAAAGATGAACTACAGAATGCCAAAGAAAAAGCCCTGTCCATGGTGGAAACTGCTCCACCTATTTGGTTATCATTTAAAACTGCTTTCGATCACTTCATTATGGCTACTAGCGATATATGGTTTGAAGAGTCGTGCTAACAGTACTCTAAGAGTGAGTCAGTATGGAAAATTTCTTGAAGTCCGCTTCTGCGAACCACTGTTCTCAAATGAAATACGATGGTGTAATGTTTTTTACCTAATCATTAAAGAAATACTCGTCCTATCGCTAATTCTTAGTGTCACCCAGTGCAACATAATTATATTTAAGATTCTTGTCTATGTTTTAGTGGATTGTGTATGTATTCTTAAAGTACGATAGCTGTGCGATACTTTATTCGTCACATATACACTAATAAATCAACTGACAGAAAGTAAAGAAGAAAGACAGGATTACTCTAAACATAATCGCCCATCTCAAGCGCGATCTCTCTTCTGAATCTCCTCTTTCATACGGTTGAGCACATTTCTTTTGGTCCATACGTTGGAAAAACCCCGACATATGTCCGGCCGCGTAATTGTCATTACCTGCTATCTTTCAGCATTCACCACAAAAAAGTGGCAGCATGAAAGTATTCAAGATATAGTTTAATTGATTTGCTTGTTGAGCTCATCAACTATAACAAGCGTAAATAGCTCCTCGTTAGCAGTCTATCATAGTCCGCGTCATGGCACCTTAACAGAGGCAGTTTTGCGAGTCAAATAGTGTTCGTGATTTAATGTACATTCTCATTGTATTTCATCAGAAACTGCACTACTACAAATACGGTGTTCTGGTTTACATCATAAAAATCATTTCAAATGCACCATTCATACTTGTCCTAGCACGCAAACTGAATATCGTTCATGAGTGTTATTATATTAAACTGTGACGCGCTTTATGGCCGCTAGGCTGCTGTGATGCGGAGTATAGTGCTCAATAACTTGGCCATATGCCGTAACAATGGAAAACGAGCATTCGTTTCAGTACCGCCATCGTTTGAAGGCAACAATAATTGCAGCAACTACCGTTGTAGAAGTCCTCCGATTCTTTGCACAAGTGATGCGTAATTTATTATCGTCATCAATAAATCAATATTCGCATCATCACCATCCTCCATGCATATAATAATCTATGATAGTACTGAAGGCAGCGAATCCAGCAGCACCAAAGATGGCCGGTTTGACGCCGGCGCGCAGGCCGAGCACACCGCCAACAACTCCGCCAGAGAGCGTTCCGTTCCTCCAGTCGCTCTTAGCTCTATACGTCTCCAAGACGCATTCCGTGCCTGAATCAAGGTAGATTAGAGTACAAATGTAGTCATAACGCCAGTGATGTCATTATCATTTCATTGCAAATTAAATGTTTATGTAGTAAAAAATATGGCCTCTACTTTGTGTCTAGTTTATGTATATTGGCCTAAGCTGACGCAGTCATAATATGCCATTTCTTTGATAAATAAGCACTTTTCAATTCAAACACGCCATCTTTCATTTGACTCGGATGATAACCCCTTAAATTTGGGAAAATGTCTTTGTCATAATGGAAATGGTATATAATCTTGATTCGGGCTTATAAGACTATATACAGCGAAGTGCTATTGAATCTAAAGCAAATGTCCTGATTTAAAAAACATAATTATTTAATTGTTAAACTCTGAGTCCGGACCAATGAATAATTAGAACTAAATAATTATTAGAAACTGCGTATAACAGCACTCGCCAATCAGCCAAATAAAGTAAAACAATTTTCGATCGTGAAAGTTGAACGTACCAGCAAACATAAGGCCGATGGAGGCAAAGTTCTTGCCGTAGCTTTTCATACGCGATCCCATTTCTTTGAGCGTATCGCGCCAGCTGAGATATTTAGTTGGATCGCCGCCCACCATACTTAGCTGGGGGTCCATCGATGCCGTAAACAGACCAAAGCCCAAGCCCACACCGTAGCCCAGCACACACGCCAGGCCTGCCTGAAATTTTAGACATCAATAGCGATTTCAGGGTCATTCACTATAACTCGTGAATTTTACATTCAATTCGTCAAATTGAAGTTCAAACTGAGTGCAGAGATGACGCATTTAAGTGCCATTATGCGGGAAAACAGAGCTATTATATTTCGTCTCATATCCTTTTGGCAGACCACTTTTTGGAGCAAATGATAGTTTGTGTGCTGTAGTGAAGAGTCAAACACATTTAATCACGATAAACGTGGCTCGCTATTATTACGTGCAAGTTTCGACTTCAAATCTTGATTGGTTGATAGTAGGGTTGTAACGGGGACGGGGAATTTCAGGGACGGGGACAAAATCAAAATCCGGGGACGGGGAATTTCGGGGACGGGGACAAAACCAAATTCCGGGGACGGGAAATTTTCGGGGACAGAGATTTCGGGGACGGGGACAAAAAAAGGGAATTTAAAAATTAAATAATTTTACTTCAAATGTATAATAATGTATCGACATAGTATTATATATACTGAACTAATATTAAAATTGTAAATTATGATGATTGAGTATGATAAAATCAGAATTTTAGGGACGGGGAATTTCGGGGACGGGGACGGGGGATTCCCCGTCCATGTTACAGCCCTAGTTGATAGCATATTCAAAAGCACTTGACGAAATCTTCAAAATCGCCAAAATCCATCGAAACATTACGTAAAATAAAATAATTGCTCACCTTGAAGAAGCAATTCTCAAATGCTCTAGACATGAATAGTTCCTCTTTGGTTTGCGGGGGTAAAGAGAGGATACTCTGCTTCAGCTGGACCGTCTCGCTAGGAAGCCGCCAGGGATGTGATCGTTTTCCAATCATTTCGTCAATCAGTAGGCAATAAGCCGACGGTGTGTAGACGAAAGGCGCCGATTCGGCCTGTGGACTGCGCTGTAAAATAACACATTTTCGGCAAAGACAAATTTTTGATTGAACGAGATGATTCATGGCAGATGTAGCTAATTAAATTTTGAGCGGTTATAGGACAGATCATCTATTCGCAAATAGTCAAATGGATTAGTGTAATCATTATTAACATCGTTCTTTACTTTTTATTACTGGCATATGCCATTTTTCTTCGCTTTTATTATCATTATACAATTCAAAATCGTACGACTTGGAGAGGGGTATTTTTTGTTAGTAATTAACGCAATAATTTGCATTTTTACTTAATATTTATACGCAGCCGCAAAGAATAAAAGAGTATTTAATAAAATGTCAAAATAAAAGCACATTTGCATCGATATAAAAGAAACAATAAAAATGCAAACAAGGCAAAAGCTCGTGAACTACCTTGAGAGGCTTGCTGAAGGGATTGCCGAACAGTTCCTCCATCGGAATTGACTTGCGCTCTGATGTGCTGGCGTCAAAAGACGTCATTGCGGAGATTTTCGGGTTGCTATCCGATAATTCGTAGTTTTTTGGTTCACTAAATAACGGTAAACAGAGATACATGACGAATGACTATATAAACCAAATAAATATATGTTTTTTATGCATTGAACTTTCGCGGAGATATAATAGGGAAACAGGCCACGGTCAAAGCTGGACACTCACTTTTCTGGGTCTTTATTAATATATACCTTGTTAGAGCGAAAAAAAATAGAAGAAGTCAACATTTATCCTACCTATCCTACCTTAATAAAGTATGCACAATTCATGAACTGAACTAAGTATATATCTTCTGGTAAGTGCATGTTTTTTATTCTTCATTCAAAGGCTTACTGAAGTGGACTACGCTAAACGCACAAATAATTATGTCAATCCGCACTAATCTAAGTTAGACTCCATCAGAGTTTTGCAGCGCACAATGGAAAAGCCATTCAAAAATCGCGCAAAAAACACACATGGAACGAATTTTAGTGTAATTCGAATTCTTATTGATAATTTTTGAACTCTTGTTCTATTTCTGGATACTTGAAAGTTCGACTCGCCGATTTGCGACTTTGTAATTTACATCATCGCCCAAAGTAAGTGGCATTAACAACCGTATATAGTAGAATGGTTCATCGCCGTGACTTCAGGAAAAAGCTGATACTTTTACTTCTGTAGAGCAGAATAGCCCGTTCAAGGGGAAAGTCGCAGTTGAGGGCATATGATCGATAAAAGTTCCAACACTTTCGCTTTCAACGATGTAACGAGCATCACTTTTACCATGAATATGGAGTAATGCTGTCTTTTCATGACAGAAAAACAAGCGAAGTAAAGATGACTTCTCCTTTTTGAGCAAAGCTTTACGTTCGATCAATGTCGTGTGGAATATTCTGTGTCCACTTTTGTGCCTTCTGTGTTGCGGGAGAATATCTGTGATATCACGCGATCATTGATATTCGAACGAAATAACAGTTGTAATTATTTTAGAACTTTGCGCTCAATATCGTTGCAAGCGAGAGGCTGTAGTGGGTGCAAACTGTGGGAATGGCGGCCGGCCCTCTGGTTCTGGAGCTGTTCCTCGTATTCGGCCTGACATTGGTACTGCTGCATAAATATGGAAATTGGCGCAAGCAGCATTTAATCGTCACCGTGTCCACCTTTGTCGGCTGGTATTTCTCCTTCATCATCATCTTCATTCTCCCGCTCGACGTATCATTGGTGAGTAAAGTTATGCTTCTTTTGGCGTAATGGAAGTGGGACTGTTCTACATAGTAATCATTTCTTTTTAAATCGCTTCTCCCGATCTCCAACGTTATGGGTAATTATGAAAAGGGAGATAAAACATAATCGATGGGTTTTGAAGAAATAAACGATAAAAGGTGAATCGCAAAATTGCTATATTATTTAGATATATTCAACTATCATTGCTTGAGAGGGAAAAAGATATAATTTTGATCGTGATTTCGTTTAGTTTGAGATACAAGTGCTAGATTTTATCGTATGCGTTAAGTGATTGATAGTAGACACACACTCGTATTGCAAATAAAATATAACGCAAATCCGACGGGTTAAAGCGGCGCCACACATTTTCTTCGCATGCTTTAGTCTCATGAAAGGAAAAATTTCAGTTTGATCATGATCATTATTATCGCTCCTTCATGATGAATATTTGTCTTCATCGTTGCAATAAAGAACTAATCATTAAAATGATGTCTTAAACGCACTAAAAATTCAATCAACTCGCTCTTTCAGACGTTCTACAACAAATGTCAGCACGAAAATGAAAATCATAGCACTCCTCATCCTTTAAGCCCAACAGTAGCAGGGGTGGTTACTCAGACGAATGAAGATACGAACGGGTCAATCGTCTCGCCAACCGCGAATGTATGTACACTACAAGTTTTTATCGATATTTCACTTATACCAATATTACGCTTACGCCGGTTAAATTTGGCCAATCTTAGAGCTTATCTTTTAATACAATAAAGTTCGCTTATACCGGTGAAAAGTGCCACGCCCCCTAAGTACTGATATGAACAAACTGTTGTATTATTTTAATCGGTAGTTATAAAGGAAGCGATGTTTTGCAAGTTAGCGTAGCCGTTCCCATTTAATTCATTTTGGTTATTGTTAAAATTATTTTTAATGGTAAAGGAAGCTTCATTGAAAGTAGATTCTATTCTATAGTGCAGTATATGGTGTTTTGCTGGAATATGCCCTTTAGAAAATATCTCGGCTCTTGAAAGATCCCCAGGAGGTAGCTGATTGCCGCGATAAACCGGCGCATTTGGTCTCGGCGCCTAGGGGCCTAAGCGAGGCGCTCTTTTCTAACATGTCAATAGGATGATCAAACAATCGATATCCGCCTCCATTGAGCGCTCCTTTTCGCCGCTCGCGTCTCATCATTGCTCTGAGGAAAAACAGCCGCAGAAAATTGTAAATATTAATGAACTGCTGTGCCATTGAATGGAAGAGTGACTGATGATCACTTCGCAATTTGCGTAACGGCACTATTGTTCCTATTTTTCGGTGCCTAAGAATAATCGAAAACTTTTGTCTTTTAACGATACAATTGATGCGTTAAACTTAAAGAACGTTTTTGATAATCCAATGAATCATAAGTCGGAGTGAGCAAAGCGGGATGAGAAAAGTTGTACTTAGGAAGAAGTGCTTTCAGAATGAGATGTTTTCGGCCGATGACTTCTTTTAAGTGTGATCAACCTATATATCAGAATTATCCTTTCGTTTTCACATTGTAAGTACATTGATAATTGAGTCCCTCGACGATACGTCCTCAATTTATGCCAGTTTAATTCCCATAAGAACACTTTTTTATTGAATAAGAGAATTTTTCAAGTTAGAACAACATGAAAACGTTTTCTTTAATTTTGAGAATATCCTAGTTAAAGTGAAATGATATATTTTTTGCGTTTTACAGTCTTCGGCGTTTGTTTTCTCGCTGAGATATATTTTGATTATATTGTTTGCAGGTGGGTGTTGCCTGCGAAGTGCCGGGCTCCTACGTAGCTGATCACGTTCTGCTCAGTCTCTGGCGTGTCGTTTACTGGTCTGCCCAGCTTCTTACATGGTAAAAATGGTTTTATTTTTAGTTTAAGTTTTAAGTTTTAGGTTTTAAGTGGCGACTGACTGCTGAATTAATTTCACAGTGATTGATTGTTTTCAATTAGTTATTAATGTTGAAATATTGACAATTCAAGTTTTGAGAAATGCTTCGAAAAAATGGCTGATAGAGTTTGCTCTATTCGACAATATTTCTAATTACTACGATTGTTTGGTTGAATATCTACCGCTTTGTGTAGCGTGAGCAATTTATTTCGCCATTTTGCCTCTAAGGCGAATGATGAGTAGACATTAAATCACAATAAGAATTTGACTTAGGCGATCATCATGTGCAAGGGAGAAAGTTTCAGTTCCATTTGTTATGCGACTATAAATTGTAAAGTCAGAAGTTCGGTTAGTGCAGATCTTACTGATAGCCTTTTGGTTTTAGTTTTAGCGTCTTAGCTATATGGCACTCATTAAACAGAAAATAGCATATGCTCAAAGGAGTTCGTTGTGAGACCCGCTGAATGTACCGAGCCCATGCTTGAACGATGGGACATTGCTAATTTCTACCTTATTCAGGATCGTCCTTCCACTGATGCAGACATACTCGCAGGCTGGTGATTTCACCGCCCTGGGCAAACTGCGAACGGCCGCCTACAATAACGCCATTTACTACGGCTCTTACTTGCTCATCTTTGGCTTGCTGCTGATGTACGCCGCCGCCAAGGGCGTCTCGCTCAATGCGTACGTCTTTTTTAATTGGCTTTTTTGTACTTTTAATAATAATCGCTTAATAACTTGTTACAAATGCATACAAAGACCTCAAACTTTTTCGATTGGCTTAGGCTTACGTATAGTGACTTTCAGGCCCAGATGCAGTCAGGTTAAAAAAGATATTCGTTTATCCTGCTTGGTCGAGTTTGCACTTTTTAAAATTGCACTCAAATTCATAGTCGATCGTGCACTGCAGTTAAAAGTCAATTCGCTTTCAAAATGTTCTTCCGGTTATTCTTAGCTTTGCTGTAACATGGTATAATATCATTTTAACATTACTATGTAATACCGTATTACCGCATTCAGTTGAGTGTGTTGCGATTCTCGAAACGAAAATTTGATTCTCAAGCGATTCTGGAATAGAAATTGCATCTTCTTTAAATTTTTACTAAAGAAATATATAATCCAAAACTCTGTGACCAGTAGAGTGATAGCCTGAGTTCTGTCCTTAATTTCAGGGCCAATCTGAAGGTCCTGCTTGTGACGGCATCGAACACGTGGGGTCTGTTTCTTCTCGTGTTGCTACTCGGCTACGGACTGGTGGAGGTGCCGCGACAGATATGGCAGACGGGAAGCAAAGGTATCGTAATTTTTGCCTAATTATCTGCTTTTGTTTGATGCTTTTGTTTATTTATGTTTCTGGTATTCTCTTTGAATGTGGTGCATAGTATACTTTGTAAATGACTATATTTTCCTTATTTTATCATCTCTTTACATCAGTTATATACGCTATTATTCCTTATTTGATAACGAGTGGAACAATTCATTTCGCAGTGTTTCTGACGTTCACCATAAATTGACACAAAATATCAGAATTGCTATTATATATGATAAAATGTTTGGACCATGATTTTATCCCTGAATCATGTATAAGTTCGATATTAAAACGTAATTGCTACGCGCTAGTTTCACCGCGAATGCGTAAACTTTTGCATGCTTCCGGTTATAAGCGATACAGTTTGCATTTTTTAGGTTACCGATTGAATAAGACTTATTTCGACATAGAGAAAATGTCGGCTGATAAGAATGACGCTGAGGAGACTTTGAAGGATGTGTATCGGTAAGAAAATTTTTCTATCACATCGCTTCGTTCGCTATTTACATCGAATTTCATCATAATTTGACATCTTTGTATTCAAATTCGTTAATTTCACATTAAAATTCGTCATTTCTGCATATAATTGAATATTAATTTGATGAAATTAAATGTATGAATATGACTANGTTCTCCAGCTTCATACACGAAATTCATTTCAGAGATGCTCTGGAAGCGCACAACGCGCTGCGAGACTCCCATCCATTCCGCAGTCATGGCGAGATAATTTTGGCGAAATTCCCGCCGGAGTTGCGCGTGATGCTTGATGAATCGGCCGCTCGAAGGGCGAGGATATCAACCGGCACGATGAGCGCCACCGACGCCGCCAACGTGACCATTAGCAGCGAGAAATACCTGGTCAGTCGCTTTTTAAAAATTAGTTGGTGCTTGTGGTGCCGCCGCGGTGGTCCAGTGGTTAATGAGTTAGCTCGTTAATGCGTCATAGGGTGGATGCACACTGGTTCGTTTCCCCGCCGCGGTTGGCAAGTAAGACCCAGTCTCTGATTGGGCTCCCGGTGTCAGGCATTCGACGGCCGATCGGAAGAGCACGTGTCGTATTCATAGGGGCCTTCCTCGAAGGTCCCGAAAAAGCGGACCCTGCGATTCAGCGGGACAAACGCTAGGGAACTTACTTTTAGTCAGTGCTTGTGGTATAGGGTCTTTATCATTATTTGTTCCCTTTGCATTCAATTTTGTCACTCTTGCATTCTATTTCGTCTAATTTGCATTTAAATTGAATGTAGAGATGACGAGATTGGACGCGATAGTGACAAAATCGGCTGCGAGGGGACAAAATTTAATGTAAAGTTGATGAATTTGATTGCAAAGGCGATGAATTGTGATGAAAACCCCCGTAAAGTCGACTTTGGACAGTAATGTTGTGTTATTTAACTTATTGAGCATATTCTTGTTTCGTTAGGTGATATGGCGCGTATAACGTTATGATTGAGTTTAAAGATCTTATGCTCTTGCTTTTATCATCTCCGCTTCAGTAAGGACTCTTTTGAAATTGGAAGTGGGCGTTTGCCATATTGAATTGACCAGTAAGTATCCTCTTTTAGTGGGAAACTCACTTTTAACGGGGAAGCGTTCTTATTACAGTGGAAATGGTGAATCGACATTTTTGATGTGTTTCTCGGGAATCGAAAATGTAGTCTCACCACGAAAAGGTATAAATACAGGTGTGCATTGCCAATGCTTCAATCTTTCCACATAGTTTTAGGGTGTATTTTCTTCCTGGCTTATTATTAGCTTCATCACTTCCGAGTGATACAAAATAATAGCTATTGTAAACGATTGCTTCCACAACCATTGTTACGGCTAGTCGGATGATTTCCATTAGTGCTGCGCTTTTGGAATATATAGCCGCGTCGGTTTCATTATTCGATCAGATGAATCATGCCGATGACGCAGAGGTTTTTTGCTTTTATGAAAATTCAAGACAGCGATGTACGGGGAATAGGCGAAACGTTACGCGAAATTTCTTCCGCGGTGTATGTCAGAAGCGCGCGGATTTTCATCCATCTGGGACCAATTTGATAAAACCATTGAGCTGTTGAGAATTGAGAATTGAGGCCACGCCGATTGGTCAGCTTTGAATTTCAACCAATGGGCGCCTGCCTCAATTCTCATCAGCTCAATAGTTTTACAAAATTGGCCCCTGTTCGATTTATAGTCACAATTGGCTATCATTAACAATAATCTTAGATTGTATAAGGCAAACTGCTTCAAAAACCGATAGCTCTTCTTTCTATCAATATAGACTCTTAATACCTAAGAAACGACTCTCATTGGTGAAAAACGGTATGCAAGCACTGAAAGCGAACTCCTCTTTGCCAAATACAATGTCTGGCGAGATTTATTGTTACTGATCAGATAAGTTTGACTATATGGTAGCTGTTAGACAATTAAATGTATGCTGATCCTGCAGGCTTTTTACGATTTTTGGAAACTATATTAATGATTCATATATTGCTCCAAGCCATTCTTAATCTTGTCGCGATCACCAACGACGTTGGCACAATCGCAAAGCTAATTAATGATTGAAATGCAGCCATTGATTCAATTCCTCTCCTATAAGACTGTATCCTCAAACCATCTCTGAAGGCAATGTGCTGCATTAATAATAGTGACTATCATTTAATCGATAACAGTCTGATGAAATTTTTGTAACAAACAGAGAGAGAGTTTATTATTTTTCACGGATTTCATTAATAAGCTGAGAAATAATCTGTACGCATTCGTCAATTTTTTGATCAAAGCCGCCGTCACCGTTATCTATGGAATTGTACCGGAAATGATTCTTCCACACTTCGACATACTTTTCATCCATAACCTTTGCTTCATGGAATGACTCTCGACGTTGAGTGTTTGTTACCTAAAACAATTAGCTAAGTAGGCGAAGTTTATTTTCAAATACTGATAGGATTAGAAAGAGAGCAGTTTGTAAGAGCATTTTTATTGCGCGATTTTAGCATCGAGCTACGCAGTTTCATTTCAAGCGCGTTTATTTAAGGTCTGGCAATAGCTTTGTCGAGTACTTGCCATATTTTGCGATGTTAAGAACCTAGTTTTTGACGATATGAATG
>NIUQ01004562.1:0-13349 GCA_002796945.1 Plectus sambesii
CAGCGGATCGTTCTTTAGACTTGAGGTTTCAGCCGATTTTTTTATTTGATACACTTGAGTAAAAGGGTTTCATCATTGAGCGCAGAGTGCCGCACATCCGGCTCCTCATATATTGGTATCGTCCATAGCATGTGGTCGCGGGGCGCCCCAACCACACATGCTACAGATATCAATACTATCAAAATGTCAAGTTGTCTTTAACTTTGTTCTTATTTGGGTCACTTTCTAAGATTTACCTTACCATACATACCTGATTGTTCTTATTTTGGTAACTTTCTAAGATTTACCTTATCATACACGGGGAAGTAAGCAAGAACGATGAATACTTTCTCAAATCTTTTTTGAGCTTTTCACTGGAATACTATTTTGGGCTGTCGAACGAACATTTTTAACTCGGAAATTACGCCTCGAGGCTAAATATCGAGAAGACTTTCAAATTTACGCCCCCGGGGCGTAAATTGGGGGGGCCTAATTTCGAGAAACTCCGGTATTTGAAAATTTAAATTGAAAAATTGAAAAATACTGATGGTGCCAGTAATTCTGGCTCAGCCGTTAGCTTGCATTCACTACGAAATGTTATGTTGATATGACGGCATCTCCAGAAATCGATCCAGTACGGCTCTTTGATTGTAATATTGGCTATTGCTTTCGTTGGTATGTGATAAATCGTGCTCATACTAGATTGTGCATATTGAAAGCCATAACAATACACCATGTTGTTAGACCACGTTATCAGAGTGCTTATGTCTGACCTCAAGTTGCATTCGATTTGAATACGCATCACTGCAGCAGCCAGTTCCTCGTTATCAGTTGTTAGCCATATGTGGGCGCGGCTATATAGCAAGTTTTGGGTATAGTACAGAGTTGCTGTCTCTCTTTAGAAAGATAAATCGATGTCGAAGCGTTGTGCAGCCAACCTAAGCCTATCTTTGCGGCAAATTTTTTATGAAATTAAACTAAAATGGTGACGCATGCTACTGTAAAGGTTAACCTTGAGTCCCTCATTGCAGAAGAAGAACTGAAACAACTGAAAGATATACGAGTAAAAACTGTTCCTAAAAAATTGGATCAAATTGGTGAAGGAGCTTATGGAAAGGTTTACGTTTTCCAATTCGATGATGGAAGTTTTCGTGCTGGTAAAAAACCAAGAATCAGCCTTTTCAATAAGTCTGCAGAAGAAGAAAGACAGATCAAAAAGGTAAGTATCTTTTTAAATGAGCAAGAAGCGCAGAGCGATCTTTAAGACTCGAGATGCGTAATACGGTACCACCAGCTTTTCATTTTTTTAACTGTAACATTAATAACCCCAGAGCTTTTTAGCATTTAACTCACGCTCTCCGTGAAATGAAACTGCTTCATCAATTGAACCATGAAAGAATTATCGGCTTCTTCGGATTTTATTTAGATCAAAGCCAAATCATCATTTTCATGGAAGTTATGCAAGGATCAGTGAAAGATGAAATCATCAAAAAAGGATACTTGTCTGAAATTGAGGCAATGAACTATATTACACAAGCAGCCGAAGGACTTGTTTATTTGCATAGCAGAAAACCAAAAGCAATTGTTCATCGCGACATTAAATGTAAAGCAGTTTACTCAACCTCTTTTTAATGCTGATTGTTCGTGATAGCGGGACAAATAATTAAGGAGACAACTTGAGAAATCAAAGGTCGAATGTCTAACATGTCTGCTTAGATGCAGTGTGTTCAGAAGGGCGTTAAAGCTGTAAATTGTAAGGTTTGAGAATCGCGGGATCAACTGTAATTATTCAGAAATGAAAGTAACGTAATGGTAACTAATGGTTAAAAAATGATTTCCAATAGCACTGGTATGTTTGGATGGTCTGGTAATCAGGCATCCAACTGATTCTTCTATTTGCTTCATCTAATTGATGTCAAGTCTTCTAGTGGTGATTCAATGTTGAAATGAGCCAAAGTAAGTGTATAACAACAGCTATAACCGTATTTCTTCCAATAGATGCCCAGGGCGTCTATTTTTTCAACCTATGTTTCAACTTGGCCTTCGTTGGAGAGAAGGCATCTTTTTTGTCATATTGATACTTCAGGATAGAAAATAATTCATAAAAATAAGGATTATACGATATCAGTAGCCGAATTTGAATGAGAGTTCAGTGTTGACCTACACTGCATAGGCGTTTACTATTTTTGTTACCCTATAGAGTAACAATTACTTGGAGGGGGGCGTCTGTTGGAGGGGCGTCTATTGGAAGAAATACGGTACTTCGCATGAGGAAATTCTTATTGAAATTCTCGATGAACAGTAGACACCGCAACGAGATGCTATGTTCAGGCGAAAATTTGCTGCTTACCACAGAAAAAAATGTGAAGCTGGCCGATTTTGGATTGGCTGTAGATCTAGCCATCAGTAGTGGATCAGTTTCATTGTCATCGAATGCTCCAACGACGTTTGCGGGAACGCAATATTTTATCGCTCCCGAAGCTATAGGAAAAATGGATCAGCCGGAGGCATATGGTCGAAAATCGGACATATGGTTAGAGTTATTTTAAATTTTGGCTTATAAGACATGTCAACATGAAACTTTCAGGTCTCTAGCATGCACGCTCGTTCAGATGATTACTGGTGAGCCTCCTTACAGGAACCTCAATTTCTTTGAATATGCTCAACGATTTTCGTCTAATTCTCAAAACCCCTTGAAATATTCTGGTGAACTTTTAATACCGGCAACAAGCGACGCGATGAAAAAATTACTTAATTCCATGTTTACAGTTGAATACAAACTTCGTCCAAGTACCGAAAAGGTTCTCACGCTTGCGCACGATGTCCTAAGAACTTTCCCAACTGATCACAAAAATGGGGTCACACAACAAAATGTTGCTGAACGGCACACACTACATATAAAAAGTAACGTTATTCAAAACAGAAATATGAATTATCAGCAAACAGAGACCGCAGTGGCAAGCGTTGAAACGCTTCACAATGTCAAACAATTAGCAAGTATTTTTCAACAAAAAATTACTTTAAAACAACGTGGACATGAAAGGAAGCTGAACGGCATCTCTTCATCCAAAGAAGATTCCAATCCAGGCAGAGATGATGCAGAACCAAGCGCTGCAGATGCCCAGTGCCAGCTGGGTTACGACTATTATATTGGACGAGATGTGACTCAATCAGATGAAGATGCTGTCGAATGGTTCAGAAGATCAGCAGAACAAGGGTTTGCAAATGGGCAATATAATCTTGGAGTAATGTATCAGACCAGGCAAGGCGTGCCTCAATCAGATGAAGAAGCTGTCAAATGGTACAGAAAATCAGCTGAACAAGGAGATGCAAATGGGCAGTATAGCCTCGGAGTTCTGTACGAATATGGGCAAGGTGTGCCTCAATCAGATGAAGAGGCTGTCAAATGGTACAGAAGAGCAGCAGAACAAGGAGATGCAAATGGGCAATTTAACCTTGGACAAGCATATGGACATGGTCGAGGCGTGCCTCAATCAGATGAAGAAGCTGTCAAATGGTACACCAAAGCCGCTGAACAAGGAAATGCAAATGCGCAGTTTGATCTGGGAAATATATGTAGAATTGGAATAGGAAAACCTCAATCTGATGTAGAAGCTGTCAAATGGTACAGACAATCAGCAGAACAAGGAAATGCCAACGGACAGTTCATATTGGGGAATATGTACAGTGATGGGCAAGGGACACCTCAGTCAGACGAAGAGGCTGCCAAATGGTACACAAAATCAGCAGAACAAGGAAATGCAGATGCACAAAATAGTCTAGGCAACATTTATAAAAACGGTAAAGGTGTTTCTCAATCATATAAAGAGGCTGTTAGATGGTATAGAACAGCAGCAATACAAGGGAACGCAAATGCACAGTATAACCTGGGACTCATGTATGAAAATGGGAAAGGTGTACGCAAATCAAATGAAGTAGCTGTCAAATGGTGCAAAAAGTCAGCAGAACTAGGAAATCCTGATGCGCAGTGTTGCTTGGGATTCATGTATTTGAATGGTAAATGTGTTGATCAGTCTGATAATGAAGCATTCAACTGGTACACAAAATCAGCAAAGCAAGGAAATGCAAGTGCGCAGTTTAACCTGGGGTATATGTATTTGAATGGGCAAGGCGTTTCTCAATCATATGAAGAAGCTGTGAAATGGATACGAAAATCAGCAGAAAAGGAGAATGCAGATGCGCAGTTTGGTCTGGGAATTATGTATGAAAGTGGTCAAGGTGTGGCTGAATCAGATGAAGAAGCTGTCAAATGGTACAAAAAATCAGCAGAACAGGGGAGTGCAGATTCGCAATGTAGCCTGGCATTCATGTATATAAATGGTCGCGGTGTTCCTCAATCAAATGAAGAAGCTGTAAAGTGGTACACAAAATCAGCAGAACAAGAGGATGTGGATGCGCAGTTTAACCTGGGAAACATGCATTCGAGCGGTAAAGGCGTGCCTCAATCAAACGAAGAAGCTGCGAAATGGTTCAGAAGGGCAGCAGAACGAGGGAATCCCGATGCGCAATTTAGTCTGGGAATCATGTATGAAAGTGGTCAAGGTGTGGTTAAATCATTTGAAGATGCTGTCAAATGGTATATAAAGTCAGCAGAACAAGGAAATGCAGACGCGAAATCGAAGCTTAAAGAGATGATCAAGGTCAATGAAGTCTTAGCTAATTGTGACGATCGATAAATTAAAGCTCTGACGTAAATCACATTACTGTCCTGTTTAAGGATGGCTGAAGATCTAACATTCGTCTGTTGCATATTATATATTTAAAACAGTTTATGAGGGCAAACATGTTCACCCATTGTAACACTGCGAACGTTGCACAATATTTGTAAAATGAGGAAAGCCGTGGAATAAATGTAGTGAACGTTTGTCTCAGAACGTTGGATCAGGATAAGGGAACAGTGTAGGCTGCCTCCACCGTGTGCAAGTGAGGATGGATCCAACAATAGCGACGTCGTGATACAAATCTCATGGCGGGATAACTAGGAGAAGGCAAGTCAACTGCCCCCAAATCTTGCCATAGATGTTAAATAATCCAATACTGAAGACTATTACTTCGCGCACCTTTTTGTAAATGTGCCCAGCGACCAATTTTATAAAACTGAAGAGCGCTGAGAATTGAGGAATTAAGGCGCACGTCGATTGGTCACTTTTGAACTTCAACCAATGGGCGCGCGCATTAAGTCTTCAATTCTCAACAGCTCAACAGTTTTATGAAATTGGCCACAGGTGGTAATCTTAGGTCTAAGCAGAAGACCATGTAGAGAGAAAGCTAGTGAGATTAGGCCAGCGAATAGGATGCAAAAAAGATCACATTTGCTAACTTCACTTACTTATCAAAGCACTGTTGGAGCTGCTGAAATACTCGGAGATCTTGATGGCAAATTAAGTTTAGCGGGCATCACAAAGCACGTAAAAGGGTGTTGGCATCAACTGAAGCAATGGGTGGTAGTTGTGGTTGCATGCCAGGGAGAAAGGATTTAGACGCTAACAGTCGTCAAATTGGGAACTGTGGACTGCGACGTGGAACCTGGACTGTGCCTGTTTGAACGTTAAAAAGCAACTCGCCGATGAGAATGACAGAGACTCAATGGGCGATGAGGAAGGATTGTCGCAACGCAATACAGATGACGCAAGACATGGCGCAAAGGCTGAAGCAAAGTGAGATAATAACGCGCAAACAAGATATCGAATGCCGAGAAAAAGACGCCGGGTAAAAAACCAAAACTGCGCCCTATAACACTTAAAACGCGCTCTATATTTTCTCGATCTTCAAACGCACCCAATATCAGAATCATTTCAAAACACAGGATGTCCCAAATAATTTTCCGATTATGGTAAATTTTGATTTTTTACTAACCCCGCGCTCAGAAGAGTTGTTAGCAAATAGTAATAGTCCATAATGTAGGGGAAACCCCTAGATTTAGGGGTATCACTAGAGAAAAAAGTTCGAAAATGGTATTTTGGAGACCGCATTCAACTCTGAATGCCATCGAAGCAGAATTCCTATAATATTATCCCCCAGAGAACTAGTGGATACCCTTTAAAACTGGAGGAATCCCTATATTATGGGTTGATAATATTTGCCGAAAAGCTCTTGAGCGCGGTGATTGTAAAAACTCATAATTTACCAAAATTATTTGGGACACTCTTTAATTTGAGATGACTGACATAGGGCGCGTTTGGAGTTTTTTCCGGAATGATGACTATCACCATTGTTTGGTCATTTATCGCCGCCGCACGCTCTCTTGAAAATTACAGCGATAAAACTGTGCGTTTTCCGAAAACTGTTTAAGAAAATTTTTATAGGGAGCTTTCAATTTATCAAAGTTTGCCTGTAGCGCTGGTCAACAATTGGCAGCCATCTCTATACTCTGTTAATACTGAATCACTTTAGCTTGCATTCAAACTTAAATGAAAAGTGGAAATCGATCCAGTTTGGCTCTACAATTGTATTATTGGCAGTTACTTTTTGATAAGATGAAATAAGTTCATACTCATACTGGCTTGTGCATATTGAAAGCTGTAACAATACATCATGTTGTTAGACCACGTTATCAGAGTGCTTTGTCTGGTCTCAAGTTGCATTCGATTTGGGTACACATCATTACAAGAGGCAGTTCCTCGTTATCAGTTCTTAGGCGTACGCGGGGCGGCTGTAGAGCAAATTTAGGCTATAGTATGCAGTTGCTCCTTAGAGAGATAAATATATATAGAAGCGTAGCGCAGACAATCTTAGCCCATCTTTGCAGCAAATCTGCTATGACATTGAACGAAAATGGCGACGCATTTTATAGAAAAAGTCAATCTTGAGTCACTTATTACCAAAGAAGAACTGAAACAATTAAACGATATTCGAATTTTAAAAATTCCGAAAAAAATAGATGGTATTGGCGAAGGAACTTACGGAAAGGTGTACCTCTTTGAATTCGAGGATGGAAATTTTCGTGCCGGTAAAAAACCAAGAATCAGCCTCTACAAAAAGTCAGCAGAAGAAGAAAGACAGATGGAAAAGGTAAGCAGCTGATTAAATGTCAAAGAAACGCAGAGCAGATTATAAGACCGTATAAAGATAATATAGTACCAAGAACTGTTCACTTTATTGATCGTAACAGTAATAGTCCAGAACTTTTAGCATTTAAATTATGCCATCCGTGAAATGAAAATGCTTCATCAATTAAGCCATGAAAGAATTATCGACTTCTTTGGATTTTACTTGGATCAAAGTCAAATCATCATTTTCATGGAAGTTATGCAAGGATCAGTAAAAGATGAAATCATCAAAAAAGGATGCTTGTCTGAAATGAAGGCAATGAACTATTTTACACAAGCAGATGAAGGGCTCGTTTATTTGCACAGCAGAAAGCCGAAAGCTATTATTCATCGGGACATAAAATGTATAGCATTTTACTTGAGCTTTGTTTTATAGTGAACGCAAACGCCAGAGAAACCGGAATACATTCCAAGCAAACTGTTTGAATTCTAGCAAGATACGATACCAAGCGCGATTTAAACTTCATTATGGGCACTTTTTATTTGTGGCTGATGGGGGACTCCAATATCTGAAAAGTTTAGCACAAAATGAGCATTTGGCATAGGAGAATCTTAGAATAATGAAAGTGAGCAAAAGCATCTCGTTTTTTCCGCGAAAGCTTCGACAATTCGTTGGTAATACGAAACCCCGCCCACAGACTTATGACACAGGACGCTCTCGCACTTGTGTTGCATAGCAACAGAGGATCAGTTGCCATGCAACACGCAACAACTGTTGTTCCGTTATTATGGATTAATCATCCAAATTCGGTTCCGATTCATGTTCTCATGATACCCCAAAATTGTGCTATACATAATATGTGTATCCGGTACTAACGATCCTGAACCGGAACCGGAACCTTTAATTAATTATTCGCGCTCCTCACATAAATAGTCACAATGATACTGAAAATAGTTAAAATAGGTTATAGCCTCTTATTCTGTAGGTAAAATTTGTGGCACCAGTGGCGAAATGTCACCACGCGGGTAAACGTGAATTGGTACAATATCTTGCGGAGTTCGCTGTTTGAACGCAAAATTCAATTGATTGACAGGAATCCACGTTTATGCGCAGTTTGCTTGGAATGTATTCCGGTTTCTCTGGCGTTTGCGTTCACTATAGTTATGATTGCTTGTAATAACAGAATATCACGTTAAGGAAATAACTTGAGCAATTGATTATTTATAAGGTTGAATGTCTAATGTATTAGCTTTGATGTAGTGCGTTCAGAAAGGCGTTATAACTTTAGAACTTGAGATTCGAGGACCAACTTTAATTATTTGATAATGAGAGTACAATAAAAACCAGATATGGGCACAATTTTTTCGTCCACGGTCGTTGTGCAATTTTCTGTGTGTGACAGTATCGTAATGGTAATGAGTTGTCACAAATGATTTTTATATGGCACTGGTACTTTTAGATTATTCTGACAATCATGCATCCAGCTAATTTTTTAATAAACCAAAAACCCGACTGCACGATTTATACTTGCTTCACTTAATTAATATCTGATCTTCAGCTAATGATTCAAATCAAAGGGGAATAGTAGATAATGCATTGTTATTTTTAGGCGAAAACTTGCTACTTACTGCTGAAAACAATGTGAAGCTGGCCGATTTTGGATTAGCTGTTGATTTAGCTATTAGTAGTGGTTCAGTTTCATTGTCATCGAATGCTCCAACGACGTTTGCGGGAACGCAATATTTTATCGCTCCCGAAGCTATAGGAAAAATGGATCAGCCGGAGGCATATGGTCGAAAATCGGACATATGGTTAGAGTTATTTTAAATTTTGGCTTATGACATGTTAACATGAAACGTTCAGGTCTCTAGCGTGCACGCTTGTTCAGATGATCACTGGTGAGCCTCCTTACAGGAATCTCAATTTCTTTGAATTCGCTCAACGATTTTCGTCTAATTCTCAAAACCCCTTGAAATATTCTGGTGAACTTTTACTGCCGGCAGCAAGCGATGCTATGAAAAACGTACTTAATTCCATGTTTATAGTTGAATACAAGCTCCGGCCGAGTGCTGAAAAGGTTCTCGCTTTTGCCCATGACGTCGTAAGCACATTTTCAAATGATCGTGACATTAAGAATAAGCGTGACGACGATAATCGACAGCATTCATTACATTCAATAAGTATTGGTCCTCCGAACATTAACATGAACAATCCGCAAACAGTAGCTGCAGCGGCAAGCGTTGAAACGGTTCACAATGTCAAACAACTGGCAAATATGTATCAACAAAATATTACTTTGAACCAAAGTGGACACGAAAAATCGAGTGGCATCTTTTCATCCAAAAGAGATTCCAGTCCACGCATAAATGAAGCAGAACCAGGTGATGCAGAGGCCCAGAATAAGACAGGGCATGACTATTATTTTGGGCGAGGCGTGCCTCAATCATATGAAGAAGCTGTTAAATGGTACAGAAAATCAGCAGAACAAGGAAATGCAGATGGACAATATGACCTTGCAATAATGTATGGCAGTGGGTTAGGCGTGCCTCAATCAAATGAAGAAGCTGTCAAGTGGTGCAGAAAAGCAGCAGAGCAAGGGCTCGCAGTTGCGCAATTTATTCTTGGAAAAACGTATGAATATGGACAAGGTATACCTCAATCAGATGAAGAAGCTGTCAAATGGTACAGAAAATCAGCAGAACAAGGAAATGCAAGTGGGCAAATTTAATCTTGGATGGGCTTATGAAAAAGGACAATGTGTGCCTCAATCTGATAAAGAGGCGGTAAAATGGTACAGAAAAGCTGCAGAACAAGGGGATGCAAGTGGGCAATTGAATCTTGGACTTAAGTATGGCAAGTGGCGAAGCATGTCCCAATTTAATGAAGAGGCGGTGGAATGGTATAGAAAAGCTGCGGAACAAGATGATATAGCTGGACAATTTAATCTTGGATTAGCATATGAAAAAGGACAAGGTGTGCCTCAATCTGATGAAGAGGCGGTAAAATGGTTCAGAAAAGCTGCAGAACAAGGGGATGCAAGTGGGCAAATTTATCTCGGATCCATGTATGAAAGTGGGCGTGGTGTGCCTCAATCCGATGAAGAGGCTGTTAAATGGTACATAGAAGCAGCAGCACAAGGGGACGCCAGAGGGCATATCATTTTGAGAATTAAGCATATAAGTTAAAGTTTCCCGCATTTCTTGTAATAAGTATATTTCGATGCGAGGTTAGAACTGTTGAGAACATACACTCATGGTAATTGAGTCGAGCCTGAGCGAATTACTCGTGCGATTTGGTACCTGTTGATCAATTGTGTGACGAATTCAAACAGCTAACTTTTCAATAAATTGTTGTACCAACATTAATACGTGTCGTGATAGTTCATCATCAATGCTCGTCTGACTTGTCGGGAGCACCCTCTTCTTCAAAAGAGCCGACCTCTCATGCCCGTGCCATATGCCTAAGCCTCAGAAATGACTAAATCTCCGTCTGCTTGAAAGCAGACTTCAGGAAATAAAGGACTGTTACCTATTTCAACTAATATCAGTTTCATTTTAACTGTTCTTATAAGGAATGGGAGTGAGCGACAGTAATTATTAACGGCTCGAGTTCAAGAATATTAATACTGGACACAGCAGAACACACATTATTGCAGCTTCTTGGGAGCCAGCCAAAAGCTGCAAGTAATTGGGATACAGTTTCTTAGGTTTTACTGTAGCAGAGGTTGCACCTGGCAGGCAAGTTTAAACACCCTCAGTGGTTGAAGTGGGAACTGTGAGACTGCGAGATGAGCACCTATCAGACAGTGGTTGGTTAGAGTATCCGAATATTTCGTCGATGAAACTGACAGTGACTCAATAGTCGATGGTAAGAAAGGGTCAATATTCGCAATTCAGTATAGACTGCGCGAGACACAGCATAGTGGCTAGGGCAAGATGAGGCCAAAACACAAAAAACAAGGGACTATATGATGATACATAATGCTTGGAACACAATCTAATGAGAGGAAACAACGCAAGAGGCAAGGAATGGCAATCGAAGAATGTGTTAGCATAAAAGGACAAGCTAATTAGAAAGACTGGTCGTTTTAATTAGACCATAAACATTGATTGCTTGCTTGATATGATCGATTTCTCTTATAAAAACGGTTATTACATTCAGTAGTTCGACAAACGCTGACAAACGTCGATAAAAGGCAGACAGATTGCTTGTCGACGCTATTCTCTGCTTACTGACCGGAAGTGTAAAGTGTTCCCAATTGGTTTTGACGCCAAGCCAGCCAACCTTTGAACTGGGTCCTAAATATATTTACCCTGGCTGATGACGTTATTGACTACCTTCCTGTTCTCTTGTATTCAATCAGTCATTTGATGGTCTTCATTGACAAAGCGGGCGCAGAAGCGACCATCCGAGTAAAAACCACAAACACACCCGCGAGATAAGCCGAGAGAACATCACAAATGATCTTGTGAACAAAACACTTTTTGACAAAAATGGTCCAATGCAACTGTAAAACATAGGACAATGGGCCGGTTTCATAATTGTTTCCTAAAGTTAAGTAACTCATAGCGATACTTAGCGCTATGCCTCATCACGGGCTTAAGTAATGCATAACTTGAGAACAGCTTAAGAAACGATTATGGAACCGGCCCCATAATCGGTAAAAAGAGTAATTTGTTGTATGCATCAGGCATGAACATTAAGAGGTTCATTACATTGGCAAATATGCTGCTGAAATTTGCATTCTCTGAGACAGAAACGTCCAAGTCGTCTTCCTCCATTCTAACTCCGCTCGCTTCTAAATCGTCAGTTAAGAAAACAATTTCATGCGTCAATTAAAGTTAAAACTCGGTTTTATTGATTTTCACAGGTTACAAGTGCAGTTAATCTCGCAGGTCCGTCAAATGCAACTGATCGGGTAGAATTATCGAATGCAGAATCGTAAGTTAGTAGAACACTGCCCAAAGCGAACAAAACCTCGGAGAATGCCGTTGAAACAGCGACGGATATTGAAGTTCTCTCGAGCAAAGATGCAACTGATCGGGTAGAGCCATCACCTGTAGAATCGAAAGTTGATGGAAAATTGCCCGAAACGAATAAAATATCGGAGAGTGCCATTGAAACAACGTCAGATCGAACTGCTCGGCTAGAACCATCGCATGCAGAATCGAGAGTTGCTGGAATATTGCCCAAAGCGAAAAAAATCTCTGAGAATGCCGTTGAAACCGAAGACGATCCCGACAGCACCCCTGACGACGACGACCTCTTCCGAATGCTCGTAGGCGACCGTTTAGCTGAAGAAACAGCGCACAAACCGCGTAACCTGTTGTCAAACATTAGCGTTGGAATGTTGGCCGCCGGTATGATAGTGTTCGGTCTGTTGTTGCTTGTGATTGCTACGCAACTTTGTCGTGAGAAAAATCGCATTCGCTACACGTCGCTTGCGTGAAAAGTACACTTGTGATCATATTTATGGGTTAACTTTCTTTGGCGCTTTGATAGAGGTTATCGTGAATTATGATAATTAAAATTATTCATTTGAGTTGGTAACTCGCTTATGAACACTAGAATTAGACAATTTAAAACCTCAAATCTCCTTGCACTATTTTCTGAGACGGTCAAGGAGTTAGATTAAGCGCGTGAGGTGATAAGGAATTCTTCCCCCCTCTCCCGTTCGCATTAGAGATAGTAATTTTTTCTACTTTTGTACTGCATAGAGATTACGAACGAATGTCCTCAGCCAGGGTTGAGCATGGGATTGATGGAATGAATGACGTCACCATTGCCCCCCGCCAAGATACAACACACCTAGCCAATTGCTACTTTCTACCTCTGCAACAGCCTCCCGCCAAAAATTTTTGTCTTCAGCCTTATGTACCTAGCGCCTCTCTTCCCAATTCTTCCAGTTGTAAACATTGGAACACTATGGATCCATGTAAGAGAGACTTTTTCTAAGCATCGAGCTTTTTGTTCAGAGCCTTGGCACAGTTTACAAAAACTTCTCGGATTTTTTTGAAACTTTACATTCTGGGGTAGTTCAGGTCAGAATTTCCGAAAAACGCATCAGAATTTTTCAAAAATATTTTCGTGTCGAGATATGGCGGGAAATTTAAACTTGATCAGCTCACTATAGTAACAACACTAAAATTCTTGTTTCTGTATACCATTCGAAAGGAAATGAAGAGAGGAATCTGAAATTGACCGGAATTTTAAAATTGGTTCAAAACTAAGAAAGTTATACAGGAAAGAAAAGGTCACATTTTTTTGCTTTTGAGTTTTTCGTATTTTTCGGCAAAAACTTGGTTGGAATTCTCCGTCCAGTTGATTCAGAAGTGTTCCCCTGACTCTGGGCTATCCAA
>NIUQ01004563.1:0-13445 GCA_002796945.1 Plectus sambesii
GCTCGCTGCTGCTGCTGCTGTTGATCCTTCTTGTTCACTAATTTGAACTGCGAGATGAACTTGCGAGACATCTGCCGCCGACCTGAATCACTCTTATGAAGATACATAGGATTGGTAACATAATTGTGTCCTAAGCTGTTCTTAAGTTATGCATTACTTAAGCCCATTATGAAGCATAGCGCTGAGTATCGCTATAAATTAATTAGCTTTAGGACACGATTATGTTACCGGCCCATTACCGTAGCACACTAGTGAGATTTTTGTCAGAAACAAAGTTTTACATCGGTTAATAATAATAATAGAATTTTGGCAAGTTGCAGGGTACACTGTAGACTCCCCAGCCAAAATATGTTAGTCTGAACACTTCCAAGCTTGCCTCAACAACAGTGTTCAACACCAATCTTATCATTCATTTCCCGCTAAACACCACTTTCAACAATAAATAGCCGATACGGCTACCACGGCACGAATCAACCGAGCACAAAACACCCCGAGCACCGAGTGAAAACTTCCTTTTATTCATCTGCTCAACAAAAACAATCATCAACAAAAAAAACAATCACTCAAAACGCAAAGTTTCACGATGAAGTAGTTTTGAGGTTCAAATTGGGCACTTTGGCGACTTTGCGCTGTTCCTTGTCACTGGTGAGGGAGCACTGCATGTGAATCCAGGAGATAGGGATGAGCTTGAAACCGGCGTCGCTGGTGCCGAAGACGACTCCCAATTCCTCTTCCGCTGTGCTTAAGTAGAATGAAGTCTGATTGTCGCCCAGACCGATTACCCGCGCTAGTATAACGTCCGCTGGACGAACGCATTTTTGTACTTCCACCTGTAACAATAGGTAATAATGCGTGAAGTACAGCAGCATTCCAAGGCGTCATGGAGTCTGGACTGACAAATGTATACGCCGGGATAGCTGGTAGTAAAATTTTATTTTATTTTACTTCACCGCCTTTCATCACAAAATCGTCACTCTTGCATTCAATTAGAACACTAATTTGACAAAACGGAATGCAAAGGCTACGAAATATAACGCAAAAGTGGCCAATTGTGATAAATAGTGATGATTAAATATTTCATTAGAATGTTCACAAACAACAAAATTCTGAGAAAATAATTCAACAAAGTGTTCAAGTTTACTTAAAAATGTCCAGTTTGTTATTTAAAACGCACATGTTACTTTGAAAAGTGTCTAATTCGGTTTGGAAATTGTCATGCTGATAGTGGAAATGCCATACATAAGTTCTCCTCACGGCAATTCTGATTTCTTGATTATCGCCCAAATCATGATTTCTGGATCGAATTGAAAAGAATGCTTCAGTCATACCTTATCTCTCTCCGTCGCTTGAATATCTTCTCTCCGCAACTGTGCGTTAAACGGATGAGATAGAATGCTATTTCCCACGCAAACGATGGAGCAGCTNCGCTTGAATATCTTCTCTCCGCAACTGTGCGTTAAACGGATGAGATAGAATGCTATTTCCCACGCAAACGATGGAACACTTGGCAAAGCGGGATCCAATGTTCAGAACCTGCAATCAACTCTACATCGTTCAAATGATATTATTGTTTTTGCAAAGTTTTACGGTAAGGATAGCTCAAACTGCAAATAGCGGGAATGCGCAAAAAGTTTGTCACTATTCATTACCCCGGCCACTGCAATCCTAGCAGTTTAAATACTTCGGAAACAATTTATGGGACAGTTTATGATAAAAATTTTGATGTCGCCATTCGCGACGAATCGTCGAAATGGAAAGGTAGGGACAACCTTTGCAGTGACGATAGCGCCGAGAAAGGGAACGGCGTGGTCGTCGTCCTCAAAGCGCCGAACTTCAACGGTGCTGGCCTTCTCCTCACCGATCGGCGAGGGCACGACGTGCAGGAAGCCCGCGACTGCGGCATAGATGAAGCCGTGGGTCGAGTGCGTTCCTTTGCCCGACCTGTGTTCCTCACCATCGGCGAACAATCGCTCGCCTGGCACGCATATCTTCTTCTCTGATGTCGTCGCTGTCATTTTCAAGTAATGCAACAATCAACCGCACAAAACAACAATGCGCAATGTGTGCATTAATCGATAAAAGTTTTACTGATTGATACTTTTAATGAAGACAGGATCGAACGAGTAAAGCGCAAAAATACAGGTACCGTAATGAAGTTGCCTGATCGAAGAGGCGATCGCAGGCGGACGAATCAAATTTTAACATTGCCTTCTTTACAGAGCTACAAATGGTTGAATCTAACGTGATCCAATGTGCCGAGAGTTATCATTTAACGTTGCTTAATGGTGGCGAGACTAAGGGGAAGAACAAATAGGTCCGATCCTGTCCACAAAAGGCACAGAATCCATCGCTGCACGTGGTGGAATTCTTTGTCACTGTGCCTAAAGGTCAGAATCGAAAACTGGGCAACAGGGCGCAGGGATGGGTGTGAAAGCTTTCTTTTTGCACTTAAACTCTAAATGAAAAGTCAATTGCAAAAATATTCATCAACATAGTGGCAGCTTTTGCGCTGAATGTTACTTACGCAGTAACAATTACTGTAAACTGTACTGCATTGTACTAAATTCTGCATAGTGCTCGACGGCTGTGCTATAACGTTTGCTTATCGAGAAGTAACCGTTATTCTTTGTGTGTGCTGTGTCGTCACCGCGTGTGAATAAGATGATGTGAAGATAACTTTTACAATGGTAAATACAACTGTTGCTTGTAAAGAATAGTAGGTGTGTCAACCTTATGTCTGTACACTTTCTCACGGTATGTCGAACAACGCTCATAAAGGGCAGCGGTTAAATATCGATAAATAAACGTCATTGCACAACTGTTTAGCTTTAAGCAGTAAAACACACAGGTGACTGTGAACGCTACTATATGAGCAATGTTTAGCGCAAAAGTTCTCTCCATATTTATCCTTCTTTGCATTTGTTGCACATCAAAAGCGGATGACGGTAATATTTTTTCACTTAATAATTTAAAGCATTCCGTCTTAACAGCAGGGAAATATGGGGATTTACCTGAGGACCACTGCTTGCTGGACACCTATAGGATTGATATCAGCTGGGTCGAGTATGAGTAGCTTACCTATCGATGCCTGGAGAGCTGTAATCCCGTCTTTTCAATTCCCCATAAAGAATTAGCAGGATTGATCGTGGTACTTGGATCGAAATTATCACGTGATGAAAAGATCCTGGACAGATGTAGTTGAGTGAAGCACAAAAAGAAGTGGAGACTGGTCGGCGCCACGGGGCATTCGAATCGGGCGTTTGGAAGGTACGCCCTCACTATATCTACTCGCTCACCTTAGAGCTAGGATATGAAAACAATGTGTTCAGAGAGGAGAGTGTGTCCGTTAGGCATGAGGTTGTAAGTTAGTTAAGAGCCCATACAAATGTTAACATCAGACCTTCAATGGGGAACTATCTCGAATATTAATATTAATGGTCCTTTCTTTGATAAAGTTACGCCAACAAACTCTTTTGACAGACAATATCTATCTCTCTAATCGCATGAATCTTGTGCAATACTTATCTGATTATTAAGCTACCCTTTCACTCCAGATTTTCCGCATTTATGTAATTACTTTCAGTTTCCACACCGCATTTATGTCAACAGAACGGCAAATGCTACACGGTTATTGATCATCAGAAGCTAAAGTGGAATGATGCCGAAAAGTATTGTGCGACGAATTTTTCAAATGGACATTTGGCATCAATTCACAGTGCATTTGATGGAGCAATCATCTGTAAGTTAACAGGGTATCGGTATAAGAGTTCGTGGTAAATCCAAAATATTAACGTTTTTTTCTTTATTGAGATACAATTCTTCTCTTCAAATGACTTTTTCATTTTAACAGCGTATCATTATCGCAGACGCATATTTTTGCAAGTAAGGTATATTTAAATGCGGTTACACTGAGCAGATAGCAAGCTTTCTTTTGGATCACACAATAATTCGTGACTGTCTTCAGCTTCCTGGCTTGAGTTTTTGAAAACCGACCCATGGTTTGGAGCATTTCAAATCGGAGCTAGCCCCTTTCAATATACCGATTCATCTCCGCTGGATTACACAAACTGGACGCCAGGACAACCGAGCCTTCAATGCGCCCAAATATGTCATACAACAGGAAACACTGGCGGCGTCCAATGTCAACAGGGGAAATGGCGAACGGCTGACTGCGAAAAAGCAGCCGCACAATTTATATGTAAGTAGACTTTTTCAGAATATTCGAAACTTCGACAAAAAATTGCACTAATATTAAAAGTAGTGTGTTGCTAATATTTTTCTTTCACAGTTTCGGTTAAATGTTGCAACGTTTTGCAAGTTCATATCGATAATGAAAGTTTTGAAAATGATTGTCAACATAGGAACTGAAACTTTTTAATAAATGACAAAAAGAGCTTTTCGATTTTCGACTTCGCCAGACTTTCCGTTGTAACGTCGAAACCTAGAAACGTTTGTTAATTTATTGATATATTCCATGTAGGAAGCCGAGTATTTTTCTATCACTTCGCACTATATCAATTACACAGTGCTTTGACATGTGACTCTAAAATTAGAATCGGAGGTTGAAAGGATCAAGGAAATTTTAATATTTTAGATCGCAAAATAACAGTATGCAAATACAGCATCTTCCAATTTACATCACTCCTTTTCAGGCGAATATGGAAACTCCTCCACCAGCCCAACACCTACACCTACAGGTCAGAATGGAATTATTATTTATGTTATTTTAGCTCTTGTGCCTAACCAACTATTAAAAGTTCCACTGCAGTAGCTTAAAAAGTATCTGAATTAGTATCTGCACAGTGTGAATACGACTACCCCAACTGTATCGTAATGTTCCGAAAAGATAATTATGTAGCGTTTCATAATCTGTCGCCCATTGTTAAATCATAGTCGATACCTTTCTGGTACTTCCTGGAAGAGAATATTGTTTCCGTCTTTATGCACTATCCAGATGTTCAAATTTGATATATGCACCTTTGGACGCGCTCACTGTCCGTAGCCGTTCACACAGTGGCCGAATCACAGCCTATCTTTTCATCGTAAGCTGAAAAGACCGTATGCGCTGTTTTCTACGCCATGCTTTTGAGTTCCACAGTAAATAAGCTGCGCATGGCGCTAATCGGTACGAAAATCCAATTTAGGTCAAAGTTATACTGGGAAAGATTGCCGTGAATTGCACCAGAAATATAACAACCTTCCAAGCGGAGTATATACTCTTAATCCCCCTGGCATAGCAGCTTTTAACGCATACTGTGATATGACGACCGATGGTGGTGGCTGGACCGTATTTCAGAGGTACTTATTTAAGTTGTTCTATTGATATTTGTTATGCGCCTCTAATTTTGCAGTTAAGGCAGGATTCAGTGTTGGCTTTTAACTGAAGCTATAAAAAATAATAAGCAATCAGCAAAAGCTACGTCCCTATTAGTTTATTTTAGCTTTGTTTCTTATATTAGCTGATTCAAGTTTTGCTCAGAATTGAACTATTTTCTACATATGCCACTACACTAGTCCTATAAGACTGAAGTGATTTTATGAGACATCCCTTGATTTAGACGGATTGATAACACCACTTCGTTCTACGATAAATTGTGGAATGATTACAAAGTTGGATTCAATAATGGATTGGATAGAAACTTATGGCTCGGAAATGATATCATTCACGTTCTGAGCACCAAAGATTCGAATGTCCAGTTGCGAATTGACTTTTGGGGCGATCAAACACCAGGTTCATCCAATCCAAATGGACATTGGTGGGAAGATCACACTAATTTTTTCGTAAGTCTCGCACTGCTTTCATTATAGAGCGTATTAAAAAATATATTCTACTCTACATTCATGCATGGCTTTCGCCGTTTTAGAAGGTATAACCTTTAAGAGATATGTTAATACATTTTGAACATAATGATGTTTTATGATATCGAAGAAAGCGTAATTACTTTGACTTCTGTGAGGTATAAAATGTTAACTTTATTAATAATAATTATTAATATGAAATTAAAATAAAACAATTAATATTAAATGCTAACTTTTGGTATCGTGAGATGATAAAAATTTGTTTTGACCGATTTGCGAAATACTTAATGACCAACTTTTGCTCGTTATCTGCTCCCTGGGGCCTGTTTCATAAAACTGTTGCAATTGCAGAGTTGCAGAATTGCGGAATTGCAAGTGCGGTGATTGGTCATTTTCTAGTTTTTTCCAGTTATTTCTGGTTTTTTGACCAATCGCCGCTGATGCAATTCTGCAACTCTGCAATTGCAGCAGTTTTATGAAATAGGCCCCTTTAGTGTCAGCTATATATAAAAACTTATAGATCGAAGATGAAGCACACTTCTACGCACTTCACCTAAGTCGTTCATATACGGGCAATGCAACGGCGACAACAAGCCAAGGCATAGATTACTTAATTGGTGCTAATTTTGCGACAGTTGATGCGATGAACGGCGTCAACGCTTACTGCTTTTCTACACGTCAATTAGGGTAATTTTGCAGCGTTTCTATTACTTCTTAATATAGTGAAGTTTCAGCGGTTGGTGGTTGCTGAATTGCGCCTATAACAGTTTGAATGGCAAGTATTCAAGATTTTCGGATGATGCAAGTGGATTTTGTTGGTGCGATGATTCCAGTTGTATCTATCCAAAGCAGTCTCGTATGATGCTTCGAAGTCTAATGTAGTGAAACTTTCCGATCTTTTTGGTCATAAGCGAATCAAACGATGGTTCAGGATAATTGCGTTTTTCGCGAACTCGCTTTCATCACTAAGATGAAAATTTTCAGATTTATAATAATATTTTTAGCTAGAAACAGCGTGTTCAATATGTAACGAGACGACTTACATTATGTATAACTTAGCAAAACTATTCTAAGCAAGCTAAAATTTAACACCGGTAATCTACAGATATTGAAAAATTTTTGAAAAACATTCAATTAAATTTACTGATGGCGTTCTCAAGTTATAACCAAGCGAGTGCATATTATCATAAAAGCGGCCTGTATCATCAGTCGAATATTGATTGGACAGTTTAGAGCAAATAAAGGTTTCCTATAGTGTTGTTTTATAGCTACTATACTGTGACAAAGCAGTGTTTTGCAGAGGAAAGTTAAGCATGATTTTATGCCTGACTAGGTTTAACATTCTCATCACTGTATAATTTGACAGCGCAGTTTTTCAAAAGTCGACATCAAAATGTAACAACCGAAGCCAAAAATGTTTCAACAATTCACTCAAAGAGTAATACCAAGGCTGCGAACAGCACAATCTTTCATTACAGCACATCTCCGCCTCGGGGCAAGTGTAATATACAGCAGATAAATTGTCAAAGTTGAAAAAATATCCGTCTTCATACAAGGAATACTTGCACTGATTTAGCATGGAACTTGCCCTGCTTGAATCAATCGAAATCTTGCGTTCGGAAAGTGAAATGCGTCCAATTCTGAGAATATCTTTATCAGATTCAGAGTCGCATTTCGAAATGTAATTAATAAGCACGTCAACCGCCGAGAGTTTTGAGCAAACGTCAGCTCTTTTATCTCTTAGTGCAGAATGCACGAGAAACATATCTATCTGGTTTGGACAGCAAAATAGACCGCAGCAAAAGGTCTCCTCTGGACAGAGATAATAAACTCTTTTCATTCGTTTCGAGAGCCCGTACAGTTCTTTTACTGTAACCAAGACGCCATTTGTAGTAGCAACCATTTCCGCGTCCCTAATAATCGTATCGTCATACTCCCAGTCTTCAATGAGCAGCGATGCTGAGTACATTCCATATTTATCGACGAGCGTTTTTTCCTCGAATGTCAAATAGCGTTTATGCATAAACAATTCTTCGTCGGGTTGCGTGAAGATTGGCGCGAACATGCATTTCCTCAGCGTTGAGTCGCCGTTGGGCGACAGGGAGTAAAAGTCTGCCAGCTGATGACCGAAGCCGAGCGGATTAGAAAAGAAATCTAACGATTTCGATGAAAACCAGCTTGACTCATCAGCGTCTGTCGCGGTAATGTTGCGGTCGAAGTAAAAAACTCGGCCGTTCACGTTCACCGATCTTTCGAAGAACACTTTAGTTCCTCTCAGTAATCTCAATGAATTATCCGCGATCAGGACTTTAATTTTCATATGGTCGACGATTTCTTGGCGCAATCGGTCGGTATCTCTTCGAGTCACTGCTTCAATATTTGCAGTCCACTGGGCAGCGCATAGTAAATCGGGCAATAAGGCGAATACCATTACAATTTCATGAATCATACATTGCATCGTCGCCTGTAGCTATGGAATTGTAGATAATGCTATCAATTAAGATGAGACAGGTGAAATGCTGCAAGAATATGTAAACGTCGGAAAGTAAATTCCTGGTTGTGCCGCTTACTGTTAATATTATCAATGTTAGTTGAGGTGCATATGAAAATAGGGTTCCGAGACTAAACAATTGCTACGGTGCCAATGGGGGTTGGACTTGGTGTGGCATTGCGGTACCAGCGTTTATTGTGGTATACAGGGGGATAAACGTTGTGGCTGATAGACGGGTAAGCGGACGTAATAACTACGTGTCGTACACTGCGAATAACGCATTATATACAGGCCATGTTAAAGGGTAGTTGTGTCTACTTCGAATGGCCGGCGCACGCGATTGATATTTCATGTCTAAGCTGTCATCAGCCCCTGGAAAGGGCAGAGTGCCCACTTAGATATACACAATAAAGCGAATACACAGCACAATGATGCGGTGAACGGCTGCATAACTGCGGCAAGAACTGCTTGCGCACAATTTAGGAACTTTGCATGAATCACGCAGTTTAAAGTCATTTCACTGCAGAAGTAGTGTAAACAGCACTCGTGTCAGTCGTCTCTTATCTTTCCGTCTTACATCGTTTCTTGGGAAGTAGTTGTAACCTGTTTTGACTTTCTGTTTCTAAAGAAAGTGCGATTTTTCTCGTGAAATACGTCGTAGAGATGCAAAAAGTTAAATGCAGAAACAAGTTGCTTCTTTCTCGGTATGTGCGCTACTAATTTGATTGTCCCATTACTCTACAATTACTGCTGCATGATCTGTTTTTGTTTTTCAACCTTGTTTGTTTGTGGCTTATGGCGTCATAGAGATTTCATAATACTAAATTAGCACTCAATATTCAGTACCCGATTACAGTCGCTCACATAAAAGGTATCGAGTATCGAGTGTTACGCTCAGTGGTTTGCTGAAGTTGATGATGAAACTGCTGCATGCATTAGTGTATAAATAATTGAGTACATTGAGATATTTGTTGACTGATTTACATTAACTATCTTAAAACCATTGACAGTGTGCGAAGATTGTAACTGCGTTGAACGATAACCTATACATTGAGTATCTATTGCTTTATGCCTTCATCTGCGCTTGCATACTATTTCTGTAAACTCCGACATCCCATTTCTATTATTTCATTGTTTACTTTTCTCTTCACTGATAGAATTCCCATACAGCGTCTCTTCCCGCAAAGGCTCCGTTGCCTGTCCCTGCGACGCAGGTTCGTTTCGTACCATAATACTAAATGTTTGCGTTACATTCAATTAGATGGTGTTAGAAGGATCAAATCAAACGTACAACATGTCCCTTGCCATCGCGTTTTCGCTCAACATAGATGAAGCTATTGCCGGCTGGCTCGTAACGCGTAGGCGCCCCATATTTATCCTGAAAAATCATCACTTTGTTTAACAAGCGTTCGTAGCCTTAATGTAATATTTCGTGTTCCCTTCAACTATTTGGCTCCCAACTTTGTCACCACGGTAGAGATCGACACCAGTCTGGTGACAATAGTCCCTTAGAGTTCCTTGAGTTACTAACTCAATACAGTGAAATCGGGATAAAAGAGACTCAGATATAAGATGTTTGGAATCTTCCCTGCACTAAGCTGCAATCTTTGGGAGATCGATATATAAGCAAATTATTACGAGTTTTATTGCACGCTGTCACATCCCAATTTTCCTGTAAAAGTCCTAAAATACAATAAAAAAGATCATTATGATAATTCTTCACGATAATGCTAAGAAAAAAACACCTATGGCAATAGCACACATACTCTGAAAATTTTGCGAACATCCTTGGCTCGAATCGGTCTTCCAGTACGGCAGTTCGCGGTGGACTTTCCTGGAGAGGTGGACAACCAGCCGTTTTTGATCATCCAGTTTGTCAAATAATGCGCGCAGTTGTTGCCATCGTAGCTGTGCCCACAAGAGCACGAGTTTGTGTAGCCAACTGCGTCTGACGGCTGTAGCCCGATGCTTACTCCGACAACTAAGAACAAGGCGATGGTTAAAGAATTCATAGTACGATATTGAGTTCACGTTCGGTGTGTCAATTATGCAGTATTAGTATTCAAAGTTCGACAGCACAATGACGACAAAGTGCCGTTGAGGCGACTTTCGTACCTCGCTCACAGGATGTTGACTAATCATTTTCAAGTTGATAAGCGCGTTTTACTCAAAGCCATGCAATTCAATGTTTGCAGAAGAGTCAAACAAGAAGGCTCAGATTTCCTGGTAGTGATGGTGAGTAAACATTAAACAGCGCAGACTTGAGCTCAGCGATTGCCGAAGTTGCTCGCTCAGGCCGTGGTTACAATAATGCAACGCTTGTAGTTTTCGCTTCCTACGTGCGGCCTGCGATTAAATCAAACCCCTCATAAGCCGTACTCCGCAGAGGCCCTTGCAACCTTCTTTGTAGTCGCGCAACGCCATAGTCATCAAGCAGAGATCGAACGATTGGTCGCCTTTATACGCAGTCAGTGACATTTTCATTTCAGACATTTACCAAACGAATGAAACACTAAGAATCATTATTGAGCCAATCGACACACATGCATTATTCAGACGAGAACACCCCAAATCAGAGCACTTCGGTGTCAATAAAAGCAGAACAGTCTGTTGAGCAAAGCATCACGACCAGTCAACAATTCGACCACAGAGCGATATTCATGTAGCTTACATTTATTTGGCAAAAAGTGCGAATGACATCGTCAAAAGTGCATCGATCAATGTCATTCATTAGAGTGCACCAAAGAATCAGAGATGTTTGCAAATGTCACCTGTAAATTTGAGAAAAGAAATTACATGCTTACGTACTCAGATTTTCTACAGAGCAAAGAAAATTCTTCAATGAATACCGTAATAGCAAATTTATTTGCTATGGAAAAGTGGAAAGTGAAGACGTTAGATGCGCGCTAATTCGCAGCTATGTATGTTTGAGACAACAGCTCAATTTTTTAGATAGGCTATGGCAAATTTCGTGTCTAACAATGGTCTGGCATAGTGTGACAATGTCATACCAATATACTGAAACAATAGTTCTCTTTGATTGCAGCTTTACACCTACCCTTCATATCTTTGATTGCAGTCCGACCTATTCAGGGATCGAATCCAAATGATTGATAAAGAATGTAAGGATTGAGCGGTGAAAAAAAAGGCGGCTGCTTTGTGCAGAGTGCAAAAGTGAAATAATAAATCTCTCTCCATACAAGGGTTTCCACCATAATCTGCCATTTTTTGCATTCAGTTTCGTCATACTTTCAAAGTGGGAATGAGTAATAGATTCTCACAATAATGCAACAGACCTCTTACGAATCTTGAATGATTTAAGCTGTAATTTTGTGAATACTTAACAAAGATGAATGCAAAAGTGGCAGATTGTGACGTNTCACAATAATGCAACAGACCTCTTACGAATCTTGAATGATTTAAGCTGTAATTTTGTGAATACTTAACAAAGATGAATGCAAAAGTGGCAGATTGTGATGTAAGGGGAACGAATTATGGTTTAAGACCCTGGAAAGCATGGCGCATCGACATTGTCAAACATTCCTGCGTCAACAGAATGGAATGGATTTAAACGGATATGGATAATGTTACTGCGAACCGATAGAACCGCCAGGAACATTCTCGAAACTTTTTGATCAGTAAGGAGAGAGCAAATGAAAGACCGTAGCCGGCTAGGAAAGCTCCTCAAGCGACCAATTTCATAAAATTATTGTGATCACAACGGCTGCGAATGTAATTGTTGGAAGCGCGCTGAGTGGTCGGTCGTGACGTGAGAGTGAAGGTTTCTCTTCACCCACGTCATAACCAATCGATCAGCACGCTTTTCACAACTGCCCAAACAACACTTGTGATCGCAACAGTTTTGCGAAATTAGTCTCTGTAGTCCTTGCGAAACTTTTTCACCTGAGGTACTTCTTTCCCCAAGAATCATAAGCAACTCTCAATCTATACGTGTTATAAAACAGTAGAAATCTGGTCCATTCACACTAGATTCGGTTCGGCGGGTTCATTCAAAACTATACTGGGTGCGGTAAAAGCTTGTTCTATTTGTTTAGATAATTATCATTTTGAGGAAAACAAAGGATTAACCACAAAATAAAAACTACAAAATTTTGCCGCATCCTGCACTCCTTACTGAAGAAAAAATTTCGTGTCTACAGGATGTCTCAGAACGGCCCAGCCACTCCCCCATTCAAGTCACTTAGAGGGGTGGCTAATTACTTCTGAGATAATCGGGCTAAAGGGCGACCAGTACGCGAAGGCTACCGTAATCGAAGGCGCGTGATTTGAACTGCGTTACGTAAGAGTTTGTGGCCATAGCACTGCCTTAAGGTGCTATATGAATGCAAACATTGTGATCAGGCGAGAGTCGCTTTAGGACCGTTCTCGTACCGGTCGCTCTTAAGCCCGACTACTACTGAGATACCCTTTGTAATGATAATGAATCATCGGCATTGTGGTGCGGACTGGAAGAGGTGATAGACGCTGACAAGGGGGAATATGAGGACGGCACCGACGAAGGAGCCGAGCTGAGTGAAGACACCGCACCAGAAGAGACGCGACTCGCTGCCTTCGGCGCCTTCGCGCAACATACCAGCCATCGACGTGCGTAAGTACGCTTGGATACCCAGCGCGCACACAGCCGCCAAGATCTGCAACATAAACCTGGTAAAGCGTTGCATATTAACTCCGCTTTTGGAATTCAAAAATAATATTTCTTATAATGATTTGGCTTGGGTACTGTACTCGTTGAAGCATCCCGTTCAATGTGAAACTGTCCTTATGAAAGTGGAAATAGCATATACGACATAAGCAGTTTGGTAAACGTGGAAAAGTATCAGTTTGATTCGCTGGACCGAGCCGATGTTTCAGGGCGTGACGGATTCTCAAATTCTACATGGATTTTTTAACATGAGGATGTGCGTCGCAGAACAGCTATTTCAGACTGGAAGGAAAACCTTGATTTACGACAAAACTACCGTACTGGCCTTATATGTTCGCGTTGAGTAGCGCAAATGGATGCTATCATTAGATAAAACTTGCAAAATGCAAAGAAAAGACAGACGTACGTACGGGCTAGCCGTTCAAATCTCCCTTCGATCGCGAACAATAGAAAATAACAATAAACTCAAAAACGCACGCATAAGATATTTCC
>NIUQ01004564.1:0-13343 GCA_002796945.1 Plectus sambesii
CTAGCAAGGACTCACTTTTAGACAACAGACTCACTATTAGCCGACTAAAAGTGAATCGGATTCACTTTTAGCCGGACTCACTTTTAGGTACGACACCGGCTATCGTAGAACGCCAAATTTAGCATATCTGTAACACGCAGTACGTCAAGAAAAGTCTCAGGAAAGACTGTTTTGCCGTTACTGAATGAAAAATTTCCTTATAAGCCATCATTAAACTATGCGAGGCTATAAATAATTTGCAGTGTCTTGCACAAAACATTTACATCGGTTTCTACTAATCAGATTATTCTGTACGCAGCAGATGACTGCGCTTTCAGATGTTAAATATTGCGTTTATTTTGTGCTTCTTCAATTGTTCAAAGTTTACGTAACTCATTTCCTTGGAAAATGGTCACACTACCGTCTTTACGGCCATATCAATTTAGGGCAAATTTCATATTTGGTTAAGGTGTACCGTACTTTGTCAATCGAAATTATATTAAGCGCATTAGGATTCAAATCATCTAACGGAGCAAATGCGAAATTATGGGGCAAATGTAATTGTAGCTACACTTGCACATTTTCCTTTATGAAACTGATAAATGTAAACATGTGAGTACAACCGATGTAAACTGTGAAATGTCATCACATTCACATTAGTTTTGTGAAATTGGCCCCAGGAAGCGATTCTACTGCTCACAATATCGTTTATCACATATCTTTTATTTAACACACAAATATGCTTTTCACAGCACTGTAACGCGGTACTCGGCTTTAACGTATTCTTTATACCAGTGCGCCGGAGATACACGTTATTACATAGACAGAATGAGACACGACCGCTCACGATGATCACATGTACACAAAAAACTGACCAACACATGCATGGTGACACACACCGGTGACCCCTGGGATTGCGCAATGAGTCCAAGGTCACGAGACACATGAATACTGTACACAGGCACCCCGCGCTAAATATGTTTCACAGCACAAAAATTAGGACTGGTAAAGCATCCGATCGAAATATTTGATTTCGGTTGTCATTGTTTTGAAAATGGATGAGGATCTATGTTCGAGCTGGTTCATTTCATTCGTTGCTTTAATTTTTTCTGTTTTTCTCGTTTTTTGCTTATGACTCTTATTTCTGTATTAGAGCTCCCAGTTTCTTTCTCAGTACTTCTCAAGCGCAGAAAACGAGACACAATTCCAATAAGCGTAGACAACGCACTGGTAGTCAACTGAAGGAGAACCATGATATCCAATCCAAGACACAATCCTAAATTTCCACCTAATGCTCCAATGAAATCTTCAAGTGAGTATTTATACTGCTCCGTGTATTGAGGATAGGTTAAGTCTTCTGTGACGAGCTCGATCCGTGAATATGTGTGCTTAAGAGCAATCGGACTGCTTTGCGGCAATTTAACTTCGAATTTGCGACGTTCGCAGGGAAGCTGACACTGGAAGTGAGAACATAATGAAAAAAATTGCGAATGCCATAAACATTTCAGTGTGTGATTTTCGAAACGAATTTCCCTGAGAACGAGTATCATACGTAAAAAATGAAAGCGTTTGTTCGAATCAACGCCCTAGTTTACCTGCGAGTCGATTATTCTTAAGGCCTACAGACGTCTGCTTTCGTGCGAAAACATAGAGCGGTACTTTCGTACGGGATACATTTGAGCGATCAGAATATGAGGCCCGCACTATGCATGGACAAAAAGGAGTATTCGCAATGATTATATGACCGCGCAAAACTCATCTGGCGGTTTATTGAAAAGATTTGATCTGATATAGTGTATTTAAGAATGAATCACCTGTTTAATACAGCCTCTCTCTGATTGGGGTGAGTAACTGAGACAGTTGTCGTATTTAGCAAAGGAGCAGTCAGTTTCTCTCGTTGACGACGGTCTCGCAGGATCCTTCGATAATGGAAGCATCACTGGAGTACAATTGCACAGTTCCTGAATGATGCTGACGCGACATTTCCACCTGCAGAGAAAAAATAAAGGTATAAGAAGAAGACAGTTCTTCATTGTCATTCACAGCTCTACGAGAAGTTTTAGTATTAATTGACACGAAATCGTTGACGCGCGACGCGACAACTGTCTTTGTTAAAATTTGTTAAATCAAAAGTCTACAGTTCAGTTTTTTCAGGAAACCTTTTCGAACGCGCTGTGGCCCATGCCTTCTTCAGATGAAAGTGATAATTAGGGAATGCCTGGTATTCCAGCAAAATTACAAGGTATCCCAATTAGAGAAATCATGCATAACTATTGAACGGGGTAGTGCTAATGGCCCAAATTTTAAATACATGGTTTCCTAGCATACCGGAGTTTCTCGAAAATAAGCCCCGGGCTTATTTACGAGAAATAGCATTTTCGAGCCTCACCATTTTCCTCTAAAATACGCCCGGAGCTTATTTTCGAGACATGCAATAATCGCAGTGTTATGCTTTCCACTTCATAAATATGGCATTTACCTATAATTTATGAACATACTGTCGAAAAAGTAAACCTAATGCACTCAATAATACAGTAGAGCAGATAAACGCAACCAATTTCGACTTTTCACCGCGCGTTTTGCGATAATTTTATTGCGAAATCGTGTCGTACTATGATATAATATGCGTATTTAGTTACGCCCCGGGCGTATTTTCGAGAAAAGGCAGCAAAAGTGGTATGTTTTTTGACGCGGACGAAAAAAGTTTTGACCGGTAAATAAGCCCGGGGGGTATTTTCGAGAAGGCTTTCGAAAATACGCCCGGGGGGCTTATTTTCGGGAGGGCTTATTTTCGAGAAACTCCGGTAGGGCCTGCAGTGGGCGGAGTTTAGGCCTTGTCCTTTACAAACTGTCGTTGCGGCACCCGAAAATGTGCGAAAAAACGGCCTTAAATCAGAGGAGACTTCGAAAGGTCACTGTAAAGCAGAGAGTTGAGACGATGAGCTGATTTTTGGCACAGGGGTAGTCCAAAAAAGTGCTGTTTTTCGAGAAAATTTTGGCAGGTGACCAAAACTGCCCTATTGGCACTATTTTTAGGCATTTTTCGGAACATTTCTGACCAATATCCAAATTTTCCTCGAAAAACAGCATTTTTGTGGACTACCCCTGTACCAAAAATCAGCTCACTATCTCAACTTTCCGCTTTACAGTGACCCTCCGAAGTCACCTCCGATTTAATGCCCTTTTTTCGCACATTTTCGGGTGCCGCAACGACAGTTTGTAAGGGAGGCGGCCCAAACTCCGCCCACTTGAAGCCCCATACTAGGACACCATGCGGTTAAAATTTGTGCCGTGAGCATTACCCCGTTCAATAGTTATCTCGCCTGCATTTTTAATTGGGCTACCCTGTAAATAAGTGTACAGTAAAATGATGCGACGCGTCTGCTTTAATTTTGTACAAGCATTTTTTTTGCCTCACACCACCTTGAACTATATAGCTATGAAAGTTGTTTGTTTATTTGGACAATACTTAGCCCCAAATTATTTACGATCTGAAATTATATTTATAATAAATATTAATTTAAGACATAAAATACCTTTTGGAAACAAAATCTCTATATATAATTACTCTTGTTATTTATAATAGTTTTAGTATTACTAAATTGTTTATGAAAAATAATGACGAAAGGCACGGTTTACCCTACCGACACGTATCTCTGGTATCTTCATATTCGTTGGAGCACTTTGCAATGCCGCTGACAATTGGTAAGGCTTTGAAGGCAGCTTGAACACTGACAGCAAAAGTGCTCACTTTTTCCCAGTCTGAGCTCATGACATTATTCGAGTTTTCAATTGCCACCATGTTAAATTGCATGTTCGTACCAAAGCGACCCAGCAAGTCAAAAAAGAAATGAAATTTTTCGTACCTGAAATAGTTGGAGCAGATTAATTGCAAATACTGAGTAGCGCATGTGGTACAGTCTTTACTACAGACTAGCCCATCAGTCACTTTACAAGATTGATTGCTTATAACTCCGTGAAAACGCAACCAATTTGAGTGCTAATTATTTTAAAAGAAAGCCCTACTTCGAACTTAGATTTTCTTTGTTATCTTTGAAATTGGTCCATTTTTCGTTATTTTGTGTCAACTTGAAAAAGTTAAAGATTTTTTCCACACAAACTGACTAAAAAGTCAAGATACAACTAGTTTTTTGAATAACTTGACCCAAAATAATTCAACAAAGCTGAAACTTATCAGAAATAAACAACAGACCTAGGGCTTTCGTTTGAAAAAAGAATTATTGAAATCAGTCATGGCGTTGTCAAGATATGATCAAGCAAACATGTAGCACTAATCTTAAGCGAATTTTCTGCGACGCGCTTTACCATGTTTTCGCGCATCCTTCAAAACGAGTTTTTGTGTTCGGTTGGCCGTATATTGACTATGCGCTGACCAAATCTAAAAATTTATTTTTCAAAATAATTCTCATCATTAGCAGATTATTTTTGCATAATTTTTAGCTCATTTGGTTTAGTTTGGGCAAAATTATTCAAGAAAATCGTATCGATATGTTTTTGACACCCTGTATTATAAATGCGAACATTGTACCATCGTTTATTGAGTCCGGGATAAGGTTCAGTTGACATTAGAATAATATCAGCTGAAGTTCGAAGAGCGATATTTTCGCGGGGGAAATCTATGTCGAAGCACACTGTATACCAGGAAGTAAACGACATTTTCAAGTGCTCTATTCGCCGCCAAACCATTCCTTCTGGTTCATCTCCATAATACCAACTTGCGATCCCGAACATTCTGATCAGATGTCGTCCTAGAAATTCCCTTAATTCGCCGACTGTAACATTCAGCCTTGCGAGATAGTCTTCGAACATTATTTGCGCTTCAAACGAATCTTCGCTCATATAATATCGCCCCTGAAAATGTAACACTCCGTTTTATTAATTACCAGCGGAGAGCGGTGCGCTTACGCGCCGCGCTATCCACTTGAGTTTTTGCATGCTACCTCTGCGAGACTGTGTTACCCGTACCGCTAGGCGGCGCGGAAAAAGCAAGCTGCCTTTGGGTTCTTGTAATCTGGTGCCGCTGGTCTTTTATACTTATAAATACAATAGAATTTGCGCCTCATATTCATCGGAAGGCAATTCGATGGGAATTAAAAAAAGATATTTCACAGGCATTTACTTTGCATTAACCATGAGACAGTTCTCGAAGAATCTTGAATGTTCTCCGATCGCTCGTGTCGATATCTATTGATTGGTGGCGTCGGTCGAAAACTGCACTTTGTCAATATAACGGGTGCGGCAGAAATAATTGCACTCTTAGTATTTTTCAATTATCTCAGTCAGTTTTGACCGGTTTGACTTGCGGATTTTTTTAAAAAGATTCTCCGTTAAATTTTGAATAAAACCCTATCTTTTATTAAACATAAATATCAATGAACCCTTCTTGAAAAACTCAAAAGCGAACACCTACAAAAAGTGCTTTTGTCTAAATGTAACACTGGCTATGGCCATGCGGAGATCTTTCGCGATTTGCACAGTGCCGTGAGCCTTGGAAAAATCAAACAATAGGGCACAATATTCGCCGGAACTAGCTCTATTCAGCTGTTCACTCCCTCCGAACGTCCGCTTTTACCTCGTTCGAAGGGAAGCATGCAAATGAACGAGAAACGGTTTCAACGAACGGGGCATGTGTCTGTTCGAAAGTTCGGGTGTAAACGAGATTTTTCTTATCGAAGCATTTGCTCCTTTCTCACAGACGATCTTTATCTTCGTCACTACAAGAAGATCGGTCAGCCGTTTCTAATTCGTCAAATTTCGACGTCCGGATCACTCTCGAGTAAACACATACCATTTTCATTTCAAACGGCGTTTTATCTCGCGTATACCCTACTCAGAAAGAGATGTGCTGGGACGTTTGGAGAGTTTCAAGAGCAGAACGGAGCCAGTTCTAGCTATTATGTGGCACAAATAATCCACTGTTCAAAGATCTAAGGCTTGTTCAAATTCTGGAAGAGTTTTGCCGGATGATTGACAATTTTTTTAGACAAAGCACTTTGTGTAGGTGCTCGCTTTTGACTTTTCAAGAAGGGCTTATTGATTTTTATATTTAATAAAAGACAGGGTTTTATTCAAAAATTTAACGGAGAATCTTTTAAAGAAATGTGCATGTGAAACCAATCAAAACTGACTGAAATAATAGAAAAATACTGAGAGCGCGATTATTTCTGCCGCACTTGTTACAAGGGTTGTTTTCAAACTATTTTTTGCATGCAGATTTTTTGACTGCGATGACCAAATTTTATGAAATTTTATACTCATATACCCTGGTAGAAAATGTACATATGAGCGCAGTTTCATCCTTTATTTGAAGCATTACACACGCGGCGCACTTTTATTACGGTATGCCAGTACAAACTTTGTTCCCTTTTGTCAAATACAGTGAACTTCGTTTATACCGGTCAGCTGAGGACCGGCGCGTTTTCACCGGTATTAGCAAATACCGGTATATACGCATTTCGCTTACACCGGTATTTTGACCGCTTTACACGAAAATACGCCTACAAGCAAAATACCGTTATAAGCGAAATTCGTCAAGTACAGAACATTGACTGAAAATTTGGGACCGGGCAATATTGACCTAAATAAGAGAAATCCCGGTATAAACGAAACCGTTATAAGCGAAGTTTACTGTATTCGAAAATTCGCCTCGGGGTCTCATTATGAAAAGCTGGTGCTGTAAATGGGATTGGAATGAGGCAAGATTTTATAACTCAGGACATCGAAGACAGAAAGAAATAAAATGTTGGGAATTCAATTGTCTTTGATCCTCTAACGACCCTGCACTATTCTTAAAGCGAACTAAAAATGCATTTGGATCAACCAGGTGTCCAAAAGTTCACTTGAAACCGAAGGAGCCGATATTTTTGAGGTCGAAGAGTTTCGAAGAGGGAAGAAGATCGAAGTTTTGAGACTAGGAATCATGGCAGATACGTACGAAAGTGGGCACCGGTCAGCGCCTGGGGGTACAAACTGGGTATTTGGAGGGATTGCGCACCCCGCCCCACCTTCACATCCAACGCCAACCTCTGACGACGAACGATTCACCGCTCCCATTAAATTCCGCATCAAATATGAACCTACCGAAATCTGGCTAAACCAGTCCGCATATGAATCCGATCCTTCGTCCAACTTTGAATAGTTGGCGTAAAATGTAAATGGAACGAGGTTTGTAAGGCCTTCACTAAACGTCAGAGTAGTGAGATAATCCATTAAAACAGTTGGCCACAGTGAGCTGCCATTGTTGTTCAGAAATTCCTCCTTCGTCATGTTTACATTCTCATTTATGTATTGAATGAGAGCGGCGGTGTTATTAGTGCAGGGAAAATCATCTGCACACGTCGCGTTTGTATCTGAATCGATTGAAATAATTTTACGATAAGAATATTCACAAGTGGGCATCGGTTAGCACCTGAGGAAAGGAAGGGGTATGCTCCCCGTGTGGGAAGAAAGTGACATATACTTTATGAGTGTTCGTTTGGGGCGGAAATTTCATCATGTTCGTCCTCCTTTAATTAAGTCTTGTTCAACCTGCGGCAACCTCTATCCACTCTTCGATGGCTCGATTTTGAATTCCTTTTTCTTATCGAGTGTTTTGTTGGATGGGATAACAGCGTTTTTAGAGGTCCCATTGCAAAATTAAAATTGGGACACTATAGCTTATGGAAATTTAATGAAACCTGCAGAAGTGCAACGCCAATGTTCAGTCGAAAGCTGGACCTATCCGAGCTCATTACGAGTGCAAGAAAAAGTTGAATGAGCCTAGAAATAGTTTTACACATTCTGAATTCTAATATCTAAATATTCATCTTGCAATCGTCAGTTTTAACTCCCTATTATTATGTGTGCGCGCGGTTATGCGTTCTATAATAAAAATTTTAATATTCAATCCAACGCACAGTGTAGGAAAAGCTCGCTGAGAACGTAATTGCAGATGGGCAGACAGAGGGTTCCCTTTGGTAAAGCAATCGGTTTTTCGTTTTCTATAGTGAGAACCGAAGTCGTATCGCTGACGTGATCCACGAGTTCGCTGCACATTCTAGCAGTGATAACTGTCAGAATTGTTAAGGTGATCACCCTGAAATATCGTGAAGTTAACAGGCATACATATAATTAGCATTATAGAATATTTGAAGCGCAGTTTTGCAAGTGAAAATGGTTTTCTTTTTAATATAGTGCAAACTTTCATAGCATATTCGCAATTATTTGTCAGCGTGAAACGAAAATATTTGTGATGAATTTGGTGAAAGAGCCTTTTAGTGTATCATAATAAAAGCTGCCGCGCCCACAGCGGACATTCTGGGGCCCATTTCATAAAACTGTTGAGAATTGAGGAACGGCGTCTTATTCCTTTATTGTCTGTTTCAAAAATTACGTAAAGTGAGCGAAATGTGCGCCAAAGAAGTACTGCTAATGTCATTCCGCCTGCATCGCCTAATATCGTGTGCACAAACAAGCTAGCTATTTATACCGTATGCTCCATCCTATAGTTCATATTGTGGCCCACGTACTACCGCATCGAATTTTGAAGAAATGAGCTAAATCTGCTGTATTGCGTTGGTTCATGCCAGCTCGCGCACATCGGGCGTGCAAATTGGTCTATTCATTTCATTCGCTTAACGCTCTGCCACTTTCATTTATTACCGCATATTAATATTCCCTCTGCTGACTTTTGCTTTGATTGCGCTCTAATGCACAGCTTATAAATGATGCAATGTCCTGGTCGGTGTCGCTCGGTCACACGCTCAAAGACATGTTCGGCAACTTGGAAAGGCATGCTTAGTGTGTTGCGCAAAATGACACATATCTCTTTCACTTAAGCACTTAACACATGACAACTACGACCAATTGTCGACCAAGCATAGCGCGCAAATCGTGTCAGCGCATAAATTACAATGCACCTATATCGCGCCCGTCGTGCTGATAATCGCATGTGGCAAAAGTTCGAAACTCTCGGAATACTGTCGCCAAGCTTTTAAAGATTTTATTTTGATAAAATGTAAAATTTTGATTCTGCGTCATAAAATGCATTTATTTTGACCGGCTTGTACAGTGAAACCCGGTTATATGCAGCCCGGCTATATGCAGCTCTTGGCTGGTTACCGATTTTTTCGCCTATGTTTTGCATTGTATGCGAACCCCGCTATATGTAGCCTTTGGCTGGCTCCCAATCTCTACTTTTGCACTATTCGGAACCCGATTAATTGCAGCTGTCATCATGTGACACTCATGTAGGTCGTAGGTCATGAGAATCGCATGAATAGGATACGCGGCATCACAGCGAGATGTCAATCATACTTCCCCATCGCAAAAACAGATGTCTCTCGAATGACGAAATAAGTCAATTAGCGCGAGAAGGGCAGATTTTTGCTTCAAATTTTGCTAAAATGTCGCCTAATTCTGATCAGAGCATAGAAGTGGAAGAGGTCGAACGGTACATGCCTAACAGTAGCGAAATTTTGCATGCTATGAATGTTATACGTGTCGCTGTGGAAATGAAGGGAAGAAATTTAGATAGGTTCTATACAATTACAGAGGAAACTTCTTATCATACTCGTTCAAAAAAGTCGAAAATAACCCAGTTCTTTACTTTAAATTCATTAGGTGTATTGCAATCTGTTTGCACTATAAAATTTCGATCGCTTACTTACTCAACTTTCGCATATTTGCTCCTTAAAATTGCTTGCATCTTGGTTGAATTGCACTCATATATGACGTAAGTAATTAACTAGATATTCCCACCCATAAACACATACAAATGTAACGTTAACACGAAATTCCGCCAATATCATACAGTAGAGCTAGGCTATATGCAGCTTTTGGCCCAAGATAGCTGCAAGACCCGGTTGTATGCAGGACCCGGCTATATGCAGGACCCGGCTATATGTAGCTTTCGGCTGGTTCCCGAGGACCTGCATATAACTGGGTTTTACTGTAGTGTGACATCGGTAACCCTGGGAAAGTGGTAAATAGCAACTCGAATTTGGTTGTACAGTAAAACCCGATTATATGCAGCTCCTCAGGACCCAGCTAAAAGCTGTATATAACCGAGTTCTGCATATAACCTGGTTTGCGCATAGTGCTAAACGTAGGGAAAGAAATCAGTAAACAGCCAAAAGTTGCATACAGTCTACATACATATAACCGGGTTTTACTCTACGAGTGATTTTATGACATAAAATAGTGAGAACTCACCAAAACATCTTGTGCATCAGCCACATTGAAACAGACCACGGCGTCCAAGTTGAAACGTCCATGTTTTCAATTCCGAATATATTCGCATACTTTTCGAGCCAAGAGGAAAACTTTTTAAGTTTTGCTTTCACTTCCATCTTCATGCAATGGCGACAGATTGCAGCTATGACTGTGTTACTTCCGCCACTGCTGGTATGACAGGAGCTTAGATAATCTAGTCTTTTGTAGGCACTTCCTGCTACATGAATTTGCGCTCATTTAAAGTATCGTGCTTCACTTGATTCGTCAGTTGGCTCAAAATCGGTCTAAAGACGCATCGGTTGAGCGCATGTGCGCAGGCGCTTCTTTTGAAACGCAATCAGTCGTGCGCTGTGGGTGGACCTGACTTTGACCGGACCTTATCCCGTCCGCTTTGAAATGAAGAGCTAATTATAGGGCACGCAAACACCCCAGACACCTGAGTCTATTTCAAGCAAACTGCGCATAAACGTGGATTCCTGTCGATCAATTAAGTTTTGCGTTCAAACAGCGAACTCTGCAAGAAATTGTGCCAATTCGCGTTTACACGCGTCGTGATATTTCGTCACTGTTGCCAAAAATTCTACCTACAGAATTAGAGGCTGTAACCTATTTTAACTATTATATGTATCATTGTGACTATTTATGTGAGGAGCGCGAATAATTATAGGTTCCGGTTCCAGTTCAGGATCGTTAGTACAGAGTACACCTATTCTGTACAGTACAATTTTGGGGTATCATAAGAACATAAATTTGAACCGAATTTGAATGATTGATCCATAAAACCGGGTCATAAAATGTTGCGTGTTGCATGGCAACTGCTCCTCTGTCGCTATGCAGCACAAGTGCGAGCGCGTCCTATGTCATAAGTCTGTGGGCGGAGTTTCGTATAACCAACGAACTGTTGAAGCTTTCGCGGAAAAAACGAGATGCTTTTGCTCAGTTTCATTATTCTAAGATTCTCCTATGCCAAATGCTCATTTTGTGCTAAAGTTTTCAATAATTGGATTCCACCCTCAGCCTTAAATAAATAGTGCCCGTAATGGAGTTTAAATCGCGCTTAGTATTGTATCTTGCTAGAATTCGAACTGTTTGCTTGAAATAGACTCAGGTGTCTGGGGCTTTTGCGTGCCTTAGATGTCACGAAGACAAAACATATTTGATCGAATAGTATGCCATTGGAGTGAACAGTGATCTTTATTTTGATAATAAAATTTATTATCTAAATATTATAAGTAGACAACTGCGGTGGCAGAGATTAGCGCACTCTAATTGTGCAGCAGTTTTTTCTGTGGGGCGTCGTGATAAAGATCAATTGATTGCAACTTTTCGGCAAACCATGTTCAATTTAATCTCGCAATATTATTGACGACCACTTTCGCCTGCTATCGTTGGTGAAATGGACGATTTCATCAGATGAATACAAAAATTGCTGAGAAACTCTCAGAGAGCAAAGTGGCCAAGATCAGTTCTACCAATTTCACGCGTTACCACATATTTCAAACTAGGCAAATTGCGATTTTTGGTCGGTTTTTATGACCTTTTGGTCAACCACCTAAACTTTGAAAAAATCTCAGTTTTCCGCTAAAAGTGGCCGAACTATGATCCACCTACGGCAGTTAGGGTTGCTCGTAATTGTGTGTTCATGAGCTCAAGGCATGACTGGAACGAAAACCAGTCGGAAGGGGCGTATCGTTGTGATGAGCGGATTTACTGTAAAATGCCCAAGAGTTCCAGGGAGGCTGCTGTTAATGTAAGCGCGAACATACGACAAAATATATTAAAGCATCGAGTTTGAATTGGCACTGTTGGAAGAAAGCATTCAAATTTTAATAAGACTTTACATTCGGAGGAATTTCAGGATGGGATATCCGAAAACGCATCTGAACTTTTGATAATGCTTTCATGTCGAGATATGGCGTAAATTTAAACTTGATTAGATGACTATTACGGCAAAAGCAAAATCCCCATTTCTATATACAATTCGACGATTAGTAACGAGTGCAATCTGAAGATATGCGCAGATTTGCAATTGGTGTAGAAGCTGGTAGGCGCTATAGCCAACTCGATAAACATGGTATGTACTACCTTCAGGGTCTATTTGCGACTGGTTGATGCCTCTAGTTTGCCTACTTTTATGATGCCAGTCGATAGTTCAGTGTTAGGGCTATAATCTTAGGGTAACTTTAAGATAAAAAATCTTGCATCATTTTCACTAGCTTTGCACTAAAACAACCTAGCATGCTAATTTACAGCGAAATCCAAAAATTTTTATCTAAATGTGTCAAACGATTCTTAGTGCTATAAAACATCCGATCTCATAGGGGAAAGTTTTTGATCAGTAACGAGCGTCGATACCGGCTACCGCAGAACGCCAAATTTAGCATATCTGTAACACGCAGTACGTCAAGAAAAGTCTCAGGAAAGACTGTTTTGCCGTTACTGAGTGAAACATTTCCTTATAAGCCATCATTAAACTATGCGAGGCTATTAATAATTTGCAGTGTCTTGCACAAAACATTTACGTCGGTTTCCACTAATCAGATTATTCTGTACGCATGAAATGAGACAAGACAAACGCTGGTCGCTTAAAAACATTCTGCAAAATGATTATTTGAGTTCAGGAAGCGATTTTACTGTTCACAATATCGATTATCACATATCTTTTATATCATAAACAAAAACGCTTTTCACTTCACAACAAGTAATGATTAGTAAAGCATGCAACATAACTATTTAATTTGATTAGTCATAGTCTTAAAAACTGGCAGTAACATATCGTATTTACGGAAATAGTAGCACACTGCTACGGGAGGCGGACACATCTCCGACTTGGACAGTTTTCCGACCGGTCACTTCTCCGACCGGACAATTCTCCGACAGATATTTATACCCCCCGGACAGTTCTCCGACTAGACTGAACTTTCACTTTCTATGATAATTCTCCAACTGGACTAATCTGCTTGCGAATGAACAATCGTTCGTAAGTTAGCTATCTTCTTACTCAAATAAAGGACTAACGGTAGAAAAAAAGTTACATAGGAAAAGTGAAGCAACGTAAGAGTAAAAGAACAATGAACAGACATGAAAAAGAGCGAGCATTATTTAGAAAACGATTCTCTTGCTCTCAGTTC
>NIUQ01004565.1:0-13322 GCA_002796945.1 Plectus sambesii
TCGTCGATTGCGCACACTACTCGCACTTCGCATGGTCTCTCTAGTGATGCATTAATTAGAGCTTCTGTGCCTACAACCGCGCCATGCCCAATGAAAAAATCAATACAAAGGCAGTAGTAGAAACAGTTGACAGTCGAACCGTGGCGCGGTTGATATGGCGCGCGCAACAGTGTACTCAATGATGATGTTGCAAATTGATGCGTAAAATACCTGCAGCAGCTGTGATGTAGGGAAGAACAGGAGCGCCAGTTATGAAAAGATCAAATTACTTGCGGCATACTCAGATTTAGTGCTCATAAAGTACTTTTTTTGCAGTGGCGGTGTTATTAAATGACGATTGTTGAATAGTTTAGCGAAGATTGGATTTTAGCACGATAGTAATTAACGTTTTCTATGCTTTTGACCTTCCACTTTCGTTTCAATACGAGCTATTTAGTGAAATAAGGGATTCAAAATAGGCCAAGCTTGTCTATTTTTGTGTTACTATAAGCTTCTGGAGAGACTAAAACAATAGGGCCGTAGAATTTTGAACGGTTGAAACATTTTGGGCGTAGTGCCAACGCATCCGATAACACAGTAAACGCTCTCGGAAGCGGAGACGCTAATAAAACAGATGTTCATCGGCGAGCAGCGTCGGCCTGTAGTGAACAAGTTGGAATAGTATTTGACAGCTGAGAGCAGCAGTCGAGAGCCTTCTTTGCAGCCGCCGCAGACCCATTAGCCGCATCAGCTGCTTCTTCAAAAGAACGTCCCCATCCTAAGAGCAGATCACTGTCGCCGGTATAAACGCAAAATGCTATCACATAGGCGACTTCTTTCTAACACTAATAAAGCGTCAAACATTCTTGAACAATTGCAGATGGACGAAACTTCACATATGACTAGCCAGCATGTATTACATATTCTTTCACTTTGATATTCGCTAATTTTTGAAGTTCGATGCTAAACATCTGCCGCTGCAAAAGTAGCCAGCAAAGGCCAGCGGGTCTTAGAACAGAAGACACAATTCGATGATCCATTCATCCATCTCTAATGCTAATCGAAATGAGAGCAAACATCAATTGAGTTCTTTGGTTCATTGACTGGAAAGCGGGCCGATTCTAGAATTTAAAACGACGTAACAAAATGATCCCAGTGAAGTTATGATTTCAATGCGCCAAAAAAGTGTCTAGCATGTTTTGCACGAGTAATGAAAATGGACGGTGAATTGAGCTCCATTATCACAAGATACTCTCTGCTATATCGAGTAAAGATCTCGCCAGACAAAAGCTAGCTGGATCCTTATCAAAATTTCAACCAGAAAACCATTCTTACTCGCAATTCGTCTAGTCTCCCAAAATAATCCTCCATTTGGCTTCAAATCGAAATAACATGTAGCAATACAATGACCATATTTGCTAGTCGACGTAAATAGCAGCTTGACCAGGTTTGCAGCATTGCTTTCCCGAAACAATTGCTCATTAAATGTTTGTCGTTGTTGGTAAAGGGCCTAGGATAATGATATTACAGGATATGGACGATGGCGATAACTGCAATTAAAGATCATGAGTAGCACCGAGCAACATAAAACACAAATGGTTATCTTGATACCTGTTCTGGATAAAAAAAATTAAATAGTCACTGTTACAGGCGTAACAGAACTATGAACACTAAGTAAAGATGATCAAGGCCTATCAAGACACGTATTGGACGTGGAAGCAAAGTCAGCGTTTAATCCATTACTTTATAGCACCGTCGTCAAGCAATTACTAGGGCCGGTCTCAGCAGATTTGGAAAGTTAGGGGTGATTATCCCAGAGATACTACCATCCCCATTTCACAGATAATTAAACTAGGGATACTGATAAATATCGCTACCCTTTTCCTCCCAGCTGGTGATGTCTAACTACTCTCGATGCTGGGATTTGGCCAGCGTACGTGAATGCGTTGATCGCTCCAATTTCCGATTTCTCATCGCCAATTGGAAGTAGTGACAATTTTAGAAGCCAAGAGTTTGATACGTTCGTTTTACAACGGGTATCAATTTTTCAATGTTCGGGACACTAGTCAAACTGTTTCAGCTCACAACATGCTCGATTCAGTATCTCAGGGTATCAATCCAAAGCCCAATTCTACTAAGCAAACATGGCACGAAGATACTATCCACTGAGAATGTTTAGAGACGTAAGTAAGAATTAATCGTGGAACTCTCTAAAGCGTACTTAAAGCCGTATTCACCAACTTCGGTCGTATTAATTTCTTATAATCGCAAGATTACGGCTCATTAAAAGCAGTGCAAGGGATTCGCTATATTTGTGTACGTCAGTAATCTTGGATTATTTATCTGAAGATTAGTGTATACGGCCCCAGGGTGCTTTTCCGCTGGTCGAATCGAAGGAACGAACGCTATTTCGTCCAATCATCGCCTACCTTTGAAATTTCTTCAGGTTAGATACTGATTTAGTGTAATCCATTCACACACAACTCTAAAATGCTTTGAGAATGAATGGAGAAAGATTAACGTAATAGTGCCACAATTCGACCTTCTTAAGCTCTTTGCCCTTTCATCGGCCGTCAGTTGTGATTTTCAACAAGGAGATTGAATCAGGGGAGAGCAATACGGTAGCACGTAAGTGCGCGAGCTTGTTTACGTGTTTTCGTGTTTCGGATCTGTTATTTCAAATATTTTCCGCAACATTTTTCGCAACCGGAAAACAACTGCTTAGTCGAGCGTATGTTGCTTCGGGCTATCTTTTGGTATTAGAATTTTAAGAATCCACTGCTTTCCGGATTTCGATTGTCCATTCCTCTGCAGAAATCAATATTTCGACTTGACAAAAGAATATTACAGATAACTCAAGCGGACTATTGGTTGCTACACTTCCGCTAACGTGAGCAACCATGTTTGTCGTTGAGCTGCTCAGAAGATACCAAAAATATGTTGCGAAGAAGAATGGCATTGAGAGTGATTCTGATACAGAGGACGGCGGCGCGCTCAGCAGAAGAGGCTCAGTGTAAGGGTTTGCATACTCAATTTGTTCATCTTTGCTTAGTTTTTGGCGGAAGTGCGCAAACGACTTTTGCTTCAACCAATCTTGCTTTCCACTTTTCTGCAAGCTTATGTGGAGCTAAGGCGAGAGCTAGAGTACCAAATAATCGAACTATAGGAAGCCATGTATCTTATAATGAAGGGGTAATATTTATCCCAGTCTTCCAACAATTTATCAAATTATGTATCGGTGACCGAACCAAGCCATAAATTAAATAAATCTACCCTTACTATTAGTGCAGACGATTTATCGGAACATGCGCTCTACCAACAACATCGAGATAACAGCTAAACTACAAAAAAATAAATCTCGCACGATCGGGTCACTTGTAGACATTCCTGTAAATCGGAGTGTTTTCGACTAAGGACTTGAGTATATACAAACTAAAGTAAGGAATGCGAGTGATTGCAGGATTCCTCTTTCGCTCTCATCAATGTGGAGAACATCGAGGAAAAAGAGCATGGCGAGCAACTGGATTCCGGCGGATCCGGTAGAGTTGGTGGTTTTCCCGCCGGAGCTACTCGTTACGCACACAGCTATTGTGCCAACGGGAAGGAGATCGCGCGGGAGGCATCCAATATTCGCCATTTTCAAAGCCAGGCAGTACAACCGCGATGAAAATGACGAAGCTCTCCACCACGTCATCTTAACTCTCGAATCAGACGGGAACCTAGTCAGTATTTACCGCTCGAACTCGTACCAGGAGACATTTGATCTGTACCAGAGCTGTGTCGCTTGCGATCAGCTGTTCGACTTGCTCGGTAAGTGGTGTATGTTTCGGTGGCCGGAACTTACACCCCACCAAATAAAAATATCGCCTGACTGGCGCTTAGTGTAGTAACTGATTTTTAAACCCCACTGTGTGCGTTGTCACGAAAGCACAATTTCCGACACAATGGAGGTGTAAAAATCATTCACTGCTCTTGGCGCTTGTCAAGGAGACGTTTACGGTAGGTGGGATATAAGCTGCGGACACCCACAATTGGATGTCCCCTCCCGGCTTTGTGTAGCTTCGGTCCTGGAGCTAATCTATCGTTTATATTTTTATACCGTACATTGCGTGAGCGTATGCTAATCAGTTGACTTTATCAGACAGCTCAAAAGAGGATGCAAGTACGGCTATTCCACGCTTGCTAAATCAGCTGATAAAACATCCCCTGTGGCGAGCGGGACACATCGCCGCCGCTCTCGGACTGGTCTCCTACTTTGAGCGCATGCGAAAACAACGACAATTGGGGTACTTCACAGCGTTTCAATATTATTAATTTACTATTTTAAAGCAAACTCCGGTCACTTCTTGCTGAAAGAAATATACCGCTTATTGTTTTCAGCTATACATAACAGGCTGCTTAGCGGTAAAGTAATAATAATATGAGCAGATAAGATTTGCAGCCAGATTGTCATAAGAAACCGAAAAGAATACACGGTAGATTCTTTTCAGTCAGAGATAACAGGAGTTACCGATTAAATTCTGTTTCATTGACGCCGACCGCATTAAGATATATGTTAGCCTTGTTTTATGCAAATTGTTATTGCATTCGACAGGAAATGCGCAAATTCAAATGTTTTAGCATTTCGCCATTATGATAGTTTGTTTGGCGTGGGTTGTTATTTAAAGTAGCGTTCAACTTGGCGCTAATATTGGAATGACATAATTGATTTGCTGTCCAACTCGACGCTGCCTGATTAACAGGTCGCCGGCTATGATGCACATTTTAGTCTAGCAAGGTAATCGTTATATCACTTAATCACCAGGACGTTAGCCTCATTTTACCAAAATAATCAATTAATTTATTGAATTGTTCGGCAATGTTGGCATCTTTTGAGTGCTATCTTTGATTTTTTAACGCGTAACTTTCCGGCCAACCCTATAACACTTGTGCATACACTCTAAATAACACTTTCCCATTGAATTGCAAAAATCTGCAAACTATATGCAAGTTTTTCCAGCGTAATTCACGAACCTTGTCGGCCAGAAAAATACTATCCTCACATGATTGCCATAGAAAATAACAACATTGAATTGACGACGATGTTGGCTACAATGGGCGCCGATCTGTCTGAAACGGACGCAAACGGAAACAACGCCATGCACTTTGCGGCTCTAGCTTCACCCGAAATGCTAGAGGTATCGCGCGTAGTTTATGAACTTATATACTCCATATACAATTTCTGTTCACACAAGAACGCTTTTCGAATTAAACAAGACACGCTAAAGTCCAATTATGTAGAAAATGCTCTCTTTTATTTGAAACACGTCTTCTTTGATTTTGAATATGTTCTTATCAGTGTGAAAGTGGTATATATGATAATAGTCGAATTTGGAGAACTCTAGTACCATTAAGTTCGGGGGACCTGGATTTTTCGTCCTAACGGAGTAGTGCCTGCCTGGCTGCCTGCCGACCGTCATAATCTTTGCCATAGGATTTGCGAAAGTTTAAATGCTACCCTAAGCTCTAGCTTGACCCTTAAAATTTTTGCCAGTAGAGGGAATATCGGCGATCGCCAGGCAGGTCGGGGGCACTCTTGTGTTTGGACGATTTCATCGCCCGCTTCCTCGAAATCCCAACATTCCTCCCCAAATCCAACCCATGGGTTGACTCCTCAGATTCCCGAAATCCTTCTATTCGAGAATACTCGAAAATTCGTCTCCGAACTCATCTCCATCTAATAACAAAACCGCAGAAACTTTTGACATAATTGGTTAAAATGTATTTAAGGCGCTGTGGGCATTTGAGCCGACACACGATTTAATCAACAAACAGAACAACGATGGATACGCTCCGCTGCTATACTCGATTCGTCACGCGAATGCGCGCTGCACAGCCAAGCTGGCGGGCTACGGTGCGCAACTCAAGCTTCAGTTCGAGGGCGTTAGCAATCCGCTCTTCACCGCCATGCAGTCCTCTTCAAACTCCGTCGAGTAAGACTGAATATATCATGTCCACTTTAATAAGGGGATTTTTCAATTAACTAATAGCATTTTTATCTAATTAGATAGGATAATTTTCATACGCATTTAACTCGCCAAATGTCCTCTTTGATGTGGAAAAACGCCCTTTTTGGATTGGAAAGTGTTCTTGTTAAAGTGGAAATGGTGTACTGCATCGTTTTTAAATGACATCTTGTAATCGTTTTCTATCCTTTAGCGTCATCAGGGCGTTGCTCGATTCGTCACCAGAACTTATCGACGAAACTGATCCGCAGACCGGCAATCGGGCGATTCATGCGGCGTTCTCGAAGAAGGTCGGTGGTTATCTTAGGTTTCGCTGATAATGCGAAGGATCTTTATTAGCATGCGCAGATCACACCGTCGAACTATTAACATCCACAGTAGGCGCAGTGCAGTTTCATGACTAGCATTGATCCGGTCTCATATTGCGCACTTTATTTGCTGTTGAACTTCGGGGCTTGATTGGGTGTGCTCTAATTAGCGTCGTACTTTGGAATATGCTTTTGCATCGCGTTAAAATTGACCTTAAGTTGAACGGTATTCCATGTGCACGCGAGTATCTTTTGCAGCCTCTGACTGCGCTATTGATCCTGAAAGGCAGCGCTATGGACGTAAACGCGAGGAACACGCTGGGACAGACGGCGTTGCACGTGTACGCGTTCAAGGGCGATCTCGGCTGCGTCATGTCGCTCGCGTCCAACAACGCCGATCTCAACGCCGTCGACGCCAACGGCGACACCGCCCTTCATATCGCTGTCTGTGTACGTTCAGACGCACGTGAATACAGTAAAAACTGGACAAGTGCACATCGATTCGGCAAGAAGATTTTGGACACTTATCCGAGCATGAGATTTCATAAAACAGTCGCACATGAGGCTCGCAAAACATGTGCACTTGTCCGGTTTGTATACTTACGTGGTGTGCTCTTATCTGCTTTTCACTATATTTTGATGAAACGTGTAATTATCATTCCAGCACGCAAATTTGCTAATCGTGCGAGCTCTCCTGTGTTTGGGCGCCGATGTGAATATCAAGAATCATGTCGGTGACTCTCCGCGACATTTGGCCGCCAAGTTTATTGGCCAGGAACGGTTCGTTTCACTGGAATTTCTTATAGTTATCGGTACAGACCTCTTCTGTAGTCAACGCTGGCCAGAGAGTCCTTTTGCGCCAAAATTGAACCATTCGGTGCATTGACATTAGAGTAGTTATTAAAAACGCTGTCAACATTCCTATACGATTTAAACAGTGCCGTGTCTTGGTACGATTAATAATTATTGATTACCGTAGCCAAATCCGAAATCCATGAAATACACGTACTGGCTTTCAGTGAGGATTTGCTTCATTCGCTGAAGATCTGCGGTGCGTATCGCTGTTCGGAGTGGAGAATCGAGTGTCGCGAAGGTTGCGCGTCTAAGCATATTAACCCACAAATGTCGGTGATATCGAAGAAATCGACGACTGAATCTGTCGATTCGGTCCTTGATTTCATCGTCGATTCCACCGCCAATAACACCATCGATTACACCGATGAAGGAATTGATGCTGGAGACCTCAAGGCCGCGGCCGTCGAAGAGCGCTTAGATGCCATGCCTGCGACGAGAGAAGGTGAGTGACTTTTCTTCGCGAAAAGGGAAGGCTGTATAGTGATCCTGGTGCGTTAAAAAAAGATGAATAGGAAGAACCGATCCGAGCAGTTTTATCACTCCGATTCAGAGTCAATCCATCGGCGCTGCTTTTTTTAATCATTAGGGCCGTATTAACAAATTTAGCAAAACTATTGTTGTCGAAAATGTCGCGCTTATGATTGTGGGAAGCGCAGTGACTGGTCAGCTATGACGTCCATGTAAAGAATTCTTCCCGCAGTTTCACACCTGACCAATCATCGCGTGTCTCGCAGTTATAACCGCAACAGCTTTGTAAGGTTGGCCCTTGACTGTTGATCAATCACGAACTCCTTTCATCGCATCCAGAGTCTTTCTATTCCCAGCTGAAATGCAACATATTTAGTCATTTTATGTAGGAATAACAGTACTTATTTGCAGCGAAGGTGCACGACACTATGCAGAACTTATGCTACGAGAATTCGCTTGCGGATCTGAAAGACGAGAAAAAGAAAGAGAGAATGATCAATCTGCTTTCATTGGACGGCGGCGGCATTCGTGGATTGGTCATCATTCAGGTTGGCTATTTGCACTCGAATAGAGTCCGGGACAGCAGTTTCGCGAATTACTCTCAAAATTTCTTCATAAGTAACAGGAAAACCGTCTTCCTGAGGTGTTCTTTGACGGTATCTATGCTAAAGATACGCTTCAGTTGGCGTTCTACGATCTCCTCTTTGGACCTTTGTTACTAATAAAAAAATTCTGACGACAGCTATGCGGCATCAACCGTACTCTTGACAGCGTGGGAATTCTTATATTTTGTCCCAAAAAAGCACTCTTATTAAATATAGTATTCGGTGTGCGTAACGCAAAAGTCATTCCAAGCGCGAAATTCGTATTTGCCGCGTCCACAGCGTCCATAGGAAAGATGTATTATTGATTATTTTGTCAACGTGCAACGTCTAGTATACTCTGGCTAAGTGTTGTGACGTAAACTATAGTGTCGTTGGGAGTTCATAATGCGATTTTAGCTGTTGATGGCGATTGAAGAAGCTCTGCATGACAATGTGTTCGAATATTTCGATTGGGTCGCCGGCACGAGCACAGGATCTATTTTGGCTTTGGCACTTGCAGAAGGTAGGCAAAAGTTTACTTGCATACAGTATGCGTAGAATAGCTTTGTTCTCTGGCTTGTCTTATTGAGCGCGTATAACTTTTTTGGGCTACTGAGGGCACCTTTACACAACTAACCCTTACGTACGTCCATCCGTTCATCATACTCTTTATTTTCATGTAGATGCAGAAGATAGCGTGCTGTTGAGACATCTCGCACGCTCAGTCTTATGCAGTGCGCGTATACGGTAGTATTGGCGTGTGCTGACTGTCGTTGCGAGACTCAAACTGCTGCAGCCCACATTTTCCTTTTGGGAAGACGAGCGCATCAATTGCGCACGCTGACAACGCTTTGTTTCGTGTGACGAGCAATATTTTAGACAAAAAGAATTAATAATAGTGAAATAATTCAAGCAATTTCAGTAAAGCGCTCTTATATTCATATCAAGGCCATTTCTGACTTGTCAAAGTGATCAAGTGTAAGGTGACTGATTCAGGCAAAACACTCCGCGAGATTCAGCATCTCTATCTGCGCTTCAAAGACTACATCTTCGATACATGGTCGCGACCGTATAACACCTCGGCACTCGAGTCGTTCATACAACTGGAATTGGGTGCCGAAACGACTTTAGCAGACGTTAAACATCCGCGGTAGGCATTTTTCATGTAGCTTAAAGGAGCAATCTCGGTAGGATTCGTGTTTTCAGTTTGTTGGTCACCACGGTGGAAGGAGACGTTATCCCAGTTAAGCTAAAACTTTTGCGCAACTACGACATGCCGCTGAGCGAAAAAGACAAGAAGGATATGGGATACGAAAAGCCAGAAGGTAAGCGTGAAAAGAGAACTGTTTATTTCGTTACGCCAAGAGCCATTTTCGGTTTTCCCAAACAACATGTATACCGTTTTGCATCGCAATTTGCAACTTTTGTACTTCATTTTTTATCTTGCGTGGGAATTTGATGCAAAGATGATGAAATTGGATGCAAAGGTGAGGAAATGGAATGCAAAAGTGACGGATTGGGATGCAAGACCGTGTAAATGACAAGCGCGCCTAATACCAATCGAAAAATATTTAGCATCACCTTTCAAAACATAGGGGGCGCAATCTCCTCGTCCTGCTTTGGCGCCCCCTGTGTTTTGAAAGGTGATGCTAAATATTTTTGTATCGGTGTTAGGCACTTGTGTGTAAATGACATTCAAGCAGTACATGCTTTGTCTTCAGATTGGACAGTATGGAAGGCCCTTCGATGCAGTTCGGCCGCTCCCACATTCTTCTGCAGTGTCGACGGAAAGTTTATTGATGGAGGACTGATTGTACGATCGTTCAGCGCCCTTTGTACCGCTTTTATTGCCAATTTTTCAGTCAAACAATCCTCTTTGCGACCTGCTCTCCGAAATTCACCTGTACAACACTGCTTGCAAACTGAACGTAAGAGACGTTGGACTGTTTCTTTATCGCGTACTTTAGTTGAAGGCGTACTTAGGGGATATAGTGTAGAATTCGTGTATACCGGTAATTTAAGACAGTCCTCCAAGTATAAACCAATTTCAATATACGCTACGGTATAATGTAATTCTGCTATGACCAATCTGGAGTTTGAAATAAGAATGAATCACTAGCTGATGCTCTAACAAGTTGCTTTTTCAGCAAGGCGCAGAGGAGCCAGTTCGTATCGGTTGCGTGTTGAGTTTAGGAACGGGCATCGCCGCATCGCGTCCATCCGAATCTGTCGATATGACCGGCGCCTTTAGCAATCTCGTCGCCAACGTTCTCGCCATAAAGAGCTTGGGCATCATCCTCATCGATCAGGTACTGCATTTTTTCGAACATTCGCTCTTTCCCTTGCTCTCTGGACTTCCCGCCAAAGTTACTCTGGCCGAGCCAGAAATGTTTCGTTCATTTTTCGTATTACAATAGTGCCCATTTTTGCGATTTAATTGGGTTATAAAAGTTTAATTCGATTCGCTATGAACATCGTGTGTACGTATTAAAGAATTGCAGTTATTAGTTGAGTGAAAATTGTCCCGCGGGAGAATTTTAATGAAACGATGATACCTTATTCCTTTTTTCTGCATTTTCTGCGTTTCCCAAACAATACGCCAGGGAAGGGTATTTTCCAGCATGATATCGAGCATCCAAAAAATTTATATCTCGTAAATACGTAGGTAGTTCTCACTTATTGTGAAAAATGGTTTATTTCGGACTTTTAGGCGTTTGTATTTTTAGATTTTAAGATTTAAATTTTTTAAATTCATTATTTTAGATTTGTGGGATTTCTAGATTTTAGTCTATAGCATTTGAACACGCCGTCATTCCGATGAGAAATCGTTGAAATTTGCAGGTGACGGCAACAGAGGGCGCGCCAGTGGACCGCTCGCGTTCGTGGTGTCACAGCCTGGGGGTGCCGCTCTTCCGTATGAGCGCGCCGTTGACCAACGACGTGCAAATTGACGAGAAAGGGGACGCAGAGATCGTCCAGTTGCTCTGGGACTGCCTCGAGTATACGCAGCGTCATCGAGACGACATCGCCGAGTTGGTCGCCCTTCTTCGCCTCTCCGGCAAAAGCGAACGCCGACGAAATTTGTTCTTTGATTCGGAGATTACTTCGGAGGTTTCCCCGGAACCTTCTCCGGAAGTTTCTTCGAAGCCTTCTCCGGAGGTTTCCCCGGAACCTTCTCCGGAGGTTTCTTCCAAGCCTTCTTCGGAGGTTTCTCCGAAACCTTCTCGGAAGGTTTCTTTCAAGCCTTCTTCGGAGGTTTCTCGTCGAAAATGAACGATTGATCGCCTCTTATGCGCTCTATTTCACTATAGATCAGTCACTGAAATCTGAGATTATATACAGCATAATTCAGCCGTATCTGACCTCATCAAAGATTTGAGACGCACCCGCTTTTCTCAGATTTCAGGGAAAGAGCTGAAGTGAAATAGGGCTTTAGAGTTTGTTAAATTATCTCGGCTCGACCTCACCTAGTCTAATGCAGCGCACAGTAAATGCAGAAATATACTTTCGCACCGCAGCGACGTTCGGTGATCCATGCAATCATCAAGAAACTATGATAATTTCTTGATGCGAGGGCAGGAATGCTTAGTAGTTGTATTGTATGTCGCGTGCCACAGCAAAAGTATAATGTCCTCATTACTGTGCTGTGCTCTTTGTCTTTTACCCTTTCGAGCAACGCGCGTTGACTTCCCTTTTGGGGCTACGGACTCGTTGGATTACTGTCGCTGGCATGTTAACGAACAACGCCTATTGCCGAACGATCCAACCACTTGAACGAAGATTTTTCACTGAAATCGATCTAATCTTACGACCGAGTGGTACGGTAACTAGTCTCAATAACTGACCCGATGTATCTAACCCCTGTGTTTTTTTTTCTATTCCTAGTTCTCGCTATGTTAAAGAACTACTTGACATGTTGCGTTTTTCCGCTCGCAACTTTCCAGCTTGCACTTTCCCCTCCCTGTTAGTGCTAGGTACTATTTTGTTGAAGTATTATTGGTCGCACCTGGCTCGTCTACCATATTTCTTTCCATAATCGCTGTCATCATGAGAAAATCGTGCAATGGTTAAGGTAAAAGATCGGTTGCGGAAATTTACTCCTTCAGGCAAGGCTAAACTGACATAACTGAAATGATTTTGACGTCGTTTTTGAGCCACCATTCGATAATAGTCATAATAGATGTGGACTCGATTGAAAAAGTTTGCTGAACTGAGGACACGACGCATTTGAAGAAGGCATAGCCCCCTGATCAGCGAATAAAGGAAGAAATATGGTATGTAAATGAAAGTTGTTGACTTCAGTTCAACGCTTTCCAAGAATTTATTTACCGGTCTTGATTGTTTGCAATTCGTGATCACTCCAAAAGAAAAATAGCTCATTTTCCATGTATAGCGTTCTTTGTTCGCGATTGTTAAATGTGTTTCTGTTAGCTCGTTGTCATGTGTTTTTTAAATGAAATCCCGAGTAATTACGGTAATTCGTTAGGAAACTTTCGTTAGACGTGGAGTACCCAGCTGTTGCTTCGTCGCACAAACGTGCGTAGTGCGGTGCTATTCTGCAGTTTTTGGTTCTGTGCAATGTGATGCGATGATTTGCCGCAGTGGCCGCCTGTGTTGTTTGCGCCTGATTCTCTCTCTCTCTCTCTCTATGAACGGTTGACATAGTGATGCTTCTCGTGAGCTATATGTGGGAGCGGCCAGTTCCAAAAGGTGTCCAACATACTCCAAGCGTTAGATTTTGCCGTGCTGTAGTGAAATAACTAATAATGTATTCTTGGTAATATTAAAGTTTTGCCCACACGTGGAATGCTTCAAGTGTGCTCAGTACTTAATCAATGACGATAACTGCGAGTATGGATGGAACGAGAAGACTGGCGACGACGTTGATTGATGTTGGTGGCGAGCAGGCAGAGGTAGGCATTATGGGAGAAGGATCAGACTGCAGCTGAGGCCCGCTAAAATCGTTGTTGATATTTTGCCCTTAGATGGCGACGATGAGACAGACTGGCAATTGGCTAATGACTTCAGGATGATCTTGCTGTTTTGAATGCTTGTATGCGACGATGAGAGTCGAGAAGTAGAGGATGGAAGTAAAGATATACGACGCCGATGGACAGCGGGCC
>NIUQ01004566.1:0-13336 GCA_002796945.1 Plectus sambesii
CTGTGTAGTTTGAAGAGAAGAACAAACAGAGAGCGGACGATGAGTCGGAGAGTGGGCCGTTCAGACGAGCCGACGTTTAGCCGAGACAGCCCTTAAGCCCGGGCTGACCTGGAGCTAACCAGCCGTTAGAGTGTCGTTTTCTACTGATCGCTGCTTTTTTCAAGTGGTTCGCGTCGTTGCGACGATGGTTGGAGGGTTTCTCCAGCGATTGCGTACCCACAGACCGGTCTGTCGACGTCGGCTCGTCGCTTCTTCGGCCACCCTACGCGTCTCCCCCCTATCAGTTTCCGACCTCCGAGTGTAACGGCGCATCTTCATTGAGTCCACAAGCCGTTGCCTAAGGGTTTCTTTGGCTTCAAAGATTTCATCAAGACAATTTCTCCCTAGCGATTCATTAAACTTTATGCCTTACGGCACTCAATCTAAAATTTTCGCCGCCGCCGCGCCGTCCTTGTCGTACTCGAAGGAGCTGTCAAGTTTTTTATAGCTTCACAGCTGTGAGGCGGCAAAATTATAACAGAACTTGACGCGGATTGCTTTTTTCAGCGCATCTCTTCTAGCTCAGTTTGCTTTCAGGATCTATTGTTCGATCCACCTTCCTCTATAAAAGAAGAAGAAGAGGTCGACAAAAAAAAGAGCTCACGCAACATGGAAGGGGGGTAAGGCAATTTAGCTTTAATGATTACTGTAACTATTGAAGTTCAGCGCAGTAATTACGAATTAGCGCGGTGGGTGGCGGAGAGAGAGCACTTTACAGAGAAGGCTCGCTCTAGGGAGTAGAGGACAAGGAGATTCCCTTGTTCTTGATGGATATGAGGGGGTAGTTGGCACTAATCGCATATTCGAGCGGATTGCACCGAATGTGTGCAACTGTTGACGATCGGCGTTTGTTTGCGCAGAGCACGTCTGGGCTGATCATTCTCATTCAACAAATGCGGAAAAAGCGCATTGAAATCGGCTGTCGCCATTGAAATTCTATTTTCCATTTTCGCAGTAGTCGTTGGTCGATTGCAGAATCATCTGCAACCCGTCCACTTTTTGTCTAGCCCGCAGTCACGCGCTTCCCACGACTATATGGCCTAGACCGACTGTCGTGTGATGACGGTGTGTCTCGGCGCCGGGGGGTGGCAAACTTTTGGAGAGACGTACGGCTGTTGTTTCGCACATTCTTTGTCTCTTCGAAGAGACAGAGAGCAAATTAGTTGCTCATTGCGCCGACTCCGACGCCGGTCGCGGCCAACCACTGACGTATCGGGTATCCTCGAAAATATGTGCAGCTTGAAAGAGATGCACGGCACGCGCGTCGCTCAGTCCCGCTGTTTGGCATTCTTTTTGCTCTCTCTGTCGCCCGTGCCCGCAGTCTCTCGCTCCTTCCTCCCCCATTTCTCGCTGTTGTTCAGCAGCCCACTTGCTTCGCTGTCGACCGCCGACGAGGATGACTGGGCTCCCACCGACTTTGACTACGATCGCGAGTGATTAATCGCTGCTTCGGCGCGCGAGTGTGGGTGGGGTTGCGCGTGTCAATCAGCGGAGAATTGGCGCGTCGAAGGGGCGATCGGCGTGGATCCCGCGCCTGCCGAATTGGCGGCTCTGATGGCGGCTTGAAATTGGCATTCAGCAGCGCGCGCCCGCGCGTCCCGACCCCGACGGCGCCACAACTCGTTGTGTTACTCGGAAATCACTCAACTTGTTTGCTGTTCACTTCGCGCCAGATCGCAAGGTCTCTACGCCTGCCTCCGCCCACCAGTCGCAGATGTGCTTGCCTCGTTGGCGTAATGTTCCAGCGAGTGCCCAACCCAGTCGGCTAGGCTGGGTGCACTTGTGCGACTCTCGCACGACCACCTCGTCTTGGGGCTTCTCCGCGCTACTCTGCTGTGTTTTTTGTTCTAACGCAGTTCTCGGAAAGCAGCGACAGAGGCTGCCGAGTGCGACGTTGTTGCGAGAGATTAGCGCGATTATTGTTGATCTGTCGAGTGACGTGTTCCGCCCGCGAGGGACGTGTTCTCTTCTGTTAAATTGTTGGTATGTAAAGGACATTTTCAGGTTGTTGTTGTGTGCTTCGCCGTCATGGCATACTCTCTGGCAAACGCTCCCCCATCGTCGGCTGCTATGATGCAGTTCTCCGAGGAGATAATCAAGCAGTTGACGCCGGAGGAGATCGATGAGTTCCGCGAGGCGTTCATGATGTTCGACAAGGTAACGCACGCGCTGTTTCGCTATCACGAAACGTTACCTTGTATTTATAGGACGGCAACGGAACTATATCGACAAAAGAGTTGGGCATTGCGATGCGCTCTCTCGGGCAGAATCCCACTGAACAAGTGAGAGAGATATTAATTCATCGTCGGACCTCCTCAAATTTCTTTCTTCAGGAGATTTTGGAAATGATCAACGAAGTCGACATTGACGGCAACGGACAGATCGAATTTCCCGAGTTCTGCGTTATGATGAAGCGCATGATGAAGGAGACGGATTCTGAGATGATTCGAGAGGCATTCCGCGTCTTTGACAAAGACGGAAACGGAGTAATCACTGCGCAGGTAATCCATATAGTGTTGAGAGCCGTTTGTTGGTGAAAAGACTGTTTTATTTTCCAACCGTACGCAAAAGATATCGACTACTTTGTAGCGCTATAAAATAATCGTCGATGGATATTTTTTGCGTACGTTTTGAAACTGAAACGGTGAGCAGTCTTTTCAGTCGTAAACAGACCTTTACCGCCTTGCCCCAAGAGAAGATTATTGTACTGCCGACCGCGGAAGTTCTTTTTTTCTGGCTTAGACTTGCGCGCAAGTATCGCAACGTTTTTTATGCTTGCACTTAAGCGAGAATACTGCCCGAAGTCTACGTCATAAGTAGGAGGAAGGAATTTCTGCGGTCGGCAGGCGGCCATTTGGACAGTATTCTTTGGCAGCAGTTGTCGCATTCTCCCATTCATCCTCCAGCATCCAAAGTGACCAATTACCGTTGCAGGAGTTTCGATATTTTATGGTCCACATGGGCATGCAGTTTAGCGAGGAGGAAGTGGACGAGATGATCCGAGAGGTCGACGTGGACGGTGACGGCGAGATTGACTACGAGGAATTCGTCAAAATGATGAGTGAGCGGTGATATCGGCGCCCAATCGCGCTCGTCACTCTGTCCTTCCGATCTCAGCGGGTTATCGCTCACACATCGCCATCGTTCTATGCGCCTCGTAAACACCCACCCCATTCTTCGTCTTCCTCCTGTTGTGAACCGCTTGGCCGCCTGCTTTTCGTGTTCTATTTGCTCGCTTTTGTTCCGTTCAGGAAGCCTGTTTCATAAAAACTATTCTGTTGAGAACTGAAGAATCGAGTCTCAATCCGCTTTATCATCGCCCGCGAGTCTCAATCCTCCATAGGATCATAGACGGTAATGACAGTGCAGAATTGCGACTCATTCCTCAATCGCAGTTCTCGACCGTTATTCTGAAGCAGATCCGAGTGAGCACCATTTGAATGTTGTAGAACTCTTTCCAGTCTTTTTTCTGCCCACAAGGTTGTTCACATATCTAAGTGCAGTTTACACGCCATTATTTTTATCTGGTTGTTGTGTCAATATGTACAGTAGCAAAATGGCCATATAAATAATGTTGCCTTGAAGAGAGAGCGTTCGTTTCATAGGCATTCAAGAACGTGCCCGTGAGAAAATGCTCCTCTCTCTATTCAAGATGATAGGGAGAAGCATTCTCAAAGGCGATTGATTGCTATCGGATGTCATTTTGAACATCTATTTTTGTACGCTAATTATGCGTGAAGTACTGACATTGTTCCATTGTTTTTATGAGCTTTGAAAATGTAATTATTGACAAGAGTGAATAAAAAGAGAATGATTTAATTTGCACAGTGGATATGTGTGATTCAATGAGATTCTGTAAGTGGTGCTTGTGATCATGGGGCAATTGGGTTCCCTCCTTTTCCTCCTGAGGCTCAAGTTGGCTGATTCGAAGCTGCAGAGTGGAGTCGATGGAGACCATCGCGACGCAGTTGTTGATCTAGTTTTCGCAGAAATGCGGCGAGGTAATGAGGGCCAACAGCTTGCGAAGAGTGAAAAAGGAATAAGTCTTGTCCACCATGTGGGGCTAAATTCATAAAGCTGTTGTAATTGTATCTTTTGCTTTTACCGTTGTGGAAAGTGGGGCGTTATTATTTTCGTGGGAAAAGAGTCACATGCCCGTCACAACTGAGCAATCGTCACACTCTCCCCTCAGTTGTAATTACAATGATTTTGCGAAATAGCTCCCAGAAGATGCGGATGACGTATTCAAATTGAGCCGCTGAAACGTTTCCATTTTCCTACGTAGCATTTGAGAAACACCGCTCCGATCGAAATGTTTGAGACGCAACTGAAGCGGCATGGCGACGAAAAACTTGTTCTATTGATCAATAGTATAGATCGTGCAAGTCTTGCTGATTACGGTATCCACGGTGAGCTCGGTGAGAAGCTGTATTACCAATTAGTGCTGATGATCTCGCAATTGTTTCTTGGAAAATATACGCCAGTCAAGCGCCGAACACGTTATCATTGAGGGCATTCGAAAATGTGCTAATAGACAACAGTATTTATACTTCCTAGGCCATCAGGCGGCATCATCGCCTCAATCGATGCTATCGCCTAAGAGCGATCAGCTAAATAGGTCTGGTTGCTCCGGATCAAAAGCGGCCGTTACCGCGTCTGATACCGCCATCCACCCGACTCAGAGACGCAGAACAACAGGTCGCAATACTTTGACCACCGTACACGCAAATGGTAGCGAACAACGTGGTCGACTCGACCAGCGCGCTGCTTCAAAAATTCGACCGTGGCCCTATCGAGCAGCTCGTGCAGTTCGTACTCGATCTCAAGAATGTGTCCTTGAGTAGATGGTGTTTAACAACTCCTTCTAGTTGAAATACTAGTTCGCTATTGCCGCATCGGATCGTTCAGTGCACTATAGAGTATTTTAAATGTCACTCTCTGTCTGGTGCTCTTTTATCGTCTCAACTTGATACAACACTCAAACTCGTCCTTTAAAAAAGGTATGACTCAGCACTCACTGATAAAAGCCAAACACTGATAAATTAAGTAACGTAATTGTACAGTTTAGGATCACCGCAAAATTGAGGCGAACCAATAAACAAAGTGAGCATTAAAACACGGCAGTTGCATGAAACAAAACACAAATGGGGGTCAGAAGCCATCGTTCTGCACAACATTGGAAACACCATGAGATTCAATGCACGCGGCCAAAACCATTAAAATTATTCGCACTCGTCGATTGACGGCTTCCAAGTGCTGGTCGGTGAGTATTGGGAATAAGGCGTCAAATCTAAATGATCCAATCTCATCCATCGCTTATGAATATAAACAAAATATCTTCATCAGTAACAACAAAAGTAAATTTTGGTCTCGTTGCGAGACGGTTCATGCGCGAAGTGCAACTAGCGCTGTCGCCAAGCATATAATTCATCCTATCGCATCCATGTCTATTTTAATCAAATTACTCAGATCAACCTTAACATAATAACATTAGTGGTTTCAGGACGAAATGTGTACAGCGACACTCTACTTAGTTAATGAATATTTAGGTACATTTTCTCTATAAATTATTACTGACGAAGAAATTGTGACGATAATTATACTTACCGTAAACGATTGTTGAGAACGGAAGCAAAGTCGATTTCGGAATAGCGCAGCAACAGGCTGTACAGCTTTGTTCTCACTCGACAGCACTGGTAGAGAGGCGCGAGAATGGATATTTCATCCGTCTGCGGATTGCCGAATGATTTGCCGTTGTCGATCAGCAGGATCATCGGCGGTTCGACACCCTATACATCAACGTGAATCAAGGAAGTGGCGCGAAATTTAAACTGACTGAAAATCGTTCGAGACGATGCCGATCGGCGTTGCCAATAATAAAATCGAACACGGCCATGTCCATCAGGTCCAAGAACACCGGCGCCTGCCCGAAGAACTCGTCCTTCATCACCTATAATCCACTGTGATATTGATCGACATCGCAGTTAAATAGTCCCACCCGTTATTAACGCGGAAATGAGCGCCCCTACATCGTCAATAACTGTCCATTCTGTCCCCGAACATACAATATGCAATCAATTGTTCACGAATGATATCTTATGTCCACGCAAAAGGACAAACCGACACGCGGCTCGCTGCCAAAAATGGTGTATAGAGCGCACAATTTTCGAAGCATTTGTTCATATAAATGGAGGATCGTCGCACATCGACTTCGGATCGTCAAATCGGACGAGCGCGAGCGGTCTGTCGCCGCCTTCGCATCATTCGATACACCGTCCTTCATTAGCGTACAGAATAGACAATAAGCGCGTTTGCCGCAGTACAATGGATTTCGTTTATAACGGTTTCGGTTATAACGGTATTTCGTTTACACTGGTCAAGATTTTCGATCCCGAAGCGTACTTTTCCATACAAATAAGTTCGGTTATACTGGTCAAAACTTGCCGGTAACCGGTATAAACGAATTCCACTGTACTTACGGCCGGAAGTATAACTGACCTTTTCGCAGTAGTTGGGCGAAACGATCCAGGGAGCGGGACGGGATTCGTCGTAGGTGCGCGCCCACGGACTGCGCATGGCCTTGAGAGTGGCGTAAGGCTCGGGGAGCCAGAGGATGATGGCGCTTTCGATCGAGCCCGCGGGGGAGGCGCAGATGGCGTCCTCCTTGCGACAGTACAAACACTGACCGAAGAAGCACGCCTGCTCCCCCACGCCCGACTTGGAAGCCTGATGGAAGAACGTCGCCTTCAGCGTCGCGTCCGCCGTCGCCAACAGCTCCCGCTCCACGTTCACTCGTCGTCCCGCCACCACCGGCACTCGGTTCAGCTGCAGCAGCTGGGCAAGGTGGAACGCCGCGATCTCGCCGTTGTGTCGGTCCGCTCCCGAGTACGGCGTGTCCGTTGGTGCCGTCCAGTTCCGCTCGTATCGTCCCGGTTTCAGCAGCGCCTTCTGTCCACCCTTCAAAAGATACCAATACAATTCTTCTACAGTGGAATTCACTTATAACGGTTTCGGTTACACCGGTAATTTTTGTCGGTCCCAAAGTGCATCTACCCATACAAATAAGTTCGCTTCTACCGGTATTTCACTTATATCGGTAATTTTGATCGGTCCCTCAAATACCGGTATAAGTGAATACCACTGTATCAATTATTCCAACTTTCTCTACTCACTTGCAAGTCGAGGGCGAGTTTGAGCTGCGTGCCGCGCTTCGGCACCGACGACGCGATAATTTCCGCCGTAGAAATGGCGCTGAACAACAGTCGCATAGCATCAGAGTCGAGATTTGCAGGAGTGATTTGACGCGCTTTACTCCAGCCTGAGGCTGTCCGCCACACGGAAGAGAAATTAGTCGGCGTTGACGCTGCCGCCAACGGCTCAATATTAATATTTGAAGGGCCGATGGCGAATGTATTGGAAGGCAAATTGCGCATCCGACTTTGCACCAGTGACTTGACATAAGACTCTTGTGTTTGCGTTGAAGCGGCGTGAGGACAAAGGCCGATGCAGGAAGTTTCAGTATGCGCTACAGCATTTGGAGTGTCCAAGGAGATATCCCTGGGATGCTTGGCCTTGCGCGGCCTCTGATGCACGCCGGGCGGCAAGTCGAATTGGTGGAAGCCGACAATATCGCCGTCGGGGCTCAAATCGAGCTGCATCGCCGGCATCGTGTAGCTGCTCACAAGATTCATGTACAAATTTATCACCGCTAACAGCACGGCGCAGCCAATCATTGACAGCGCGCAGCGCCTGAATGTCAAAGGCGGAGGAGCCTGCAGCCCCCGGCTACCTCGCCGCCCCATCGGTGCTCGTCTTCAGAGAATTCGCAATTCTTCGTCGCTCTTCATAACTGATTTATTATTCAGCTCATTGTTATCTTTAATGACCGCAGTTTATTTGGATGCAAATTGCGCTGTTTCACTACCGTTTATCGAAAATGCACCTTCGTGATCGCTTCGGGACTCGACTGATCTGAAATAAAATCTAACTAAAATAATTGGCTCGCCAGTACCTGGATTGAACAACGCTCAAGTGAGCAGATGAAAAAGCTTTAAGTTCCCTTTAAAAATCATGGGCTCGTCCCTATTAACGTTCCCTAACTGCTTCCTAGAAAGGAAACGAAATACTAACACTTTGATCGACATGCTCAAGAATTTGGTGTCAGTAACATGTAGCTGCAGCCTTTCGCACCGCTCGAAGAAAATGCAAGGATTAGACAGAACGCAACCAAAACGTTGAGACGATCTTCAGTTGACCAGTTAAATCTCTCGAGTGACAGCTCGTTGCTCCGCTAATCTATTTTAGGGATCTCGTTCGATTGTTTCGTTATATTATTACTTTTAAATGCCTCCTCAAGAATATCTAAATAGCGTTTGATCTACTCTCTAAAAATTATTACATTTTTCTGTTGTACGTCATTGCGTAAAGACGCCTATTTTCGAAAATCTCGACACTGCAAACAACAAGAATATTTATTTATTCCAATTGGTTCAGAACGAGGCACGCATAAAGTATCATGTACAAGTTCCAGTCACTATCTACAATAAAATTAGCGTACCTGCATTGCGACAAAATAATGGCCACAAAAATACTTCATAAGCAGCGCTAAAACAGCCATAAGCAAAAACGTTTCATGATCCATCATCTTTTCGAACTGTTCTCAAATTACAATCACAGCATTTCCTGCAATTTTTGCACTAATGTATGCCGTTAATTGTTTCCCAATCACAAAAACTATCGAGAAAATTTCTCCTAAAATCATTTTGACATCGAGTCCTATCCAAAGACCAAGATTGCCACCAAATTCGCCCAGAAATTCTACAAACGTCCATTCATATTCCTCTTCAAATATCGCATAANATGATCCATCATCTTTTCGAACTGTTCTCAAATTACAATCACAGCATTTCCTGCAATTTTTGCACTAATGTATGCCGTTAATTGTTTCCCAATCACAAAAACTATCGAGAAAATTTCTCCTAAAATCATTTTGACATCGAGTCCTATCCAAAGACCAAGATTGCCACCAAATTCGCCCAGAAATTCTACAAACGTCCATTCATATTCCTCTTCAAATATCGCATAACCAAACTGTTCTACTTTTAGTACCAAATTTAAGCGATTTTCGTTCCCACTCCCATAGTGATTGTCAAACTTCCACTGGTAGGTCTCGCGTCTGCACGACCGCGAACAATTTTTTCGGCATTCAAAGTCATCACTAGCGTAATATTTCAAGCAATTCTGATAAACAGCCAATGTACAGTCATCGGATAAACTTGACACTTCTCGTATTGGTAAGCTTGCCGCCGTACAGTTGCACAACCTTCTGATAAGTCTCGCACGACATTTCAATCTATAGTAAGAGCACGAATTAGTCCATATGAATGCCCGGAAGCCTTTTATACATTCTTTAATCAGTGATCAATTTTCCCTTCACGGTACCGAAAAAACACTTTAGATATGAAGTAAGTAAACAAGAGATCCTCTAAGTGAGTTATCAAAAAGTTAAAGGACATATATTTTAGAATTCAGCAAAGAAAAAAATGAGTCAAAAGATGCGTACAACTGCGGTTATTGGCCAGCAGCCATTTCTCTGCCTCTGTGGGAAGAAAACTGGATATGACCTTATCTTCTACAGAATTGGTCGTTAAACTGATCAATTAGTCCATTGAAATATATTAAATCTACAGGGTGGGCCACAAAAACGCATAGTTGATTCGCATTTTGCGGGAAATGAGAATTGTACCAAAATGATTACACCGTTGGGTAGCCCGTGGCCTAAACTTCGACCGATGTAATTCTTTTCTGGATGCGTCCCCAAGGGAGCCTGGTGTGCCTCTAAAATTACCAAAATTAGTGTGAGCGCTGTTTGAAAAAATGGTCCCACTTTCATTTCCTTTTATGGATCATATTATACCTGCAAATCTCTGGTGACACATATTCATCGCAGTTTGGGTCTTCTTTTTTTCCTGGGAAAATCTGATCAACCTCTTTGGCGCCGATAATATATGTAACGTCATATCCAAGTTCAACATTAATACGTTCGTTAATTCTGTCATCAGGCCGATAATTTCCATACATATCAAAGTATATCCAGCTGAAATTTAAATACATCACTGATGTTCATAAACGATAAGTGTATAAAACAGATGGGAAGATAAACCAGTTTACCTATGATTAGATGAGTAAGATAACTGTTAAGAAACGATGAGTGCCACTATTTATTGTGGTAAAATTTCTGCCGTTTCATATCATATCGCTCTGCAGATTATTATTCATAATTCAAACTCTTCAAATTCAAACTTACAATGTTTGATTGAATATAATTTTGGTTAGTAGATTATACGTTCGCTCATAGATGTATGCTCTTTGTGTTGAACACGAACCATAAAAATTTGGTCGAATTTGAATGAATAATAGTTAAAAGAAAGCAAATTTCGATTTAATGGCAAATAATTGCTTCAGATTCAATACTGCCGCGCACAAACACCAGCGGGATATTATGCGTTCGTATTTAAGAATTCCGGAATTTGTAAACATTTTTGCGAGAAACTATACATTACCACTGATGCTAAAAGTTGCAGGGAAATTTTTCATAATTGTGTAAAATATCTATGATTAGAGAGAGATTTATAATATTTAGAATATGATTACAAAGCGAGGCAAACATTTAATAAAAATGCTCACGTCATACAGGGTGCGGTAAAAGTTCGTTGACAAGGTTTGATGACATATAACTCTGGTAGTACTTAACTAAATTCAGTGCGATTTTTTGCATCTTCTAGAGCTTTCTTTCACTTACATTTCCTTTTTTAATCATCACAATTGGTTCATTATTCATCATTCTATGCCAATTTAAAAAGAATGCAAGATGTTGCTACTAGGAATACGGCGGCGCAAAATTAACTTCACAAGTTTGATGTCTTATAACTTTGGTTATAAGTAATCAAATTTAATGCAGTTTGCTGCATTTTTTAGAGTTTCTTCATACTTGAATTTCCTTATTTTAATCATTAAAACTGCTTCATTTTTCGTCATTCTAGATCTACTTTAAAAAAATATTTTAAATGAAGAAAAAAGGTAGCGATTCAATTTGTTTTAGGAATAACTTAGCTCTGAATTATCTAAATGAGCTGAAACTTGACAATGATAATCTGCAGATGTTGGGGTTTTGTTTGAATAAAGAATTATTGAATTTGGTCATGGCACTGCCAAGATAGAGCCAAACAAAGATAAGGTCTCACTGCCTGGCTCGCTAAAATTCCCTCAGGTGTTCTTTCAAGCGAGTGCTTATCTTTGCTTGACCATATCTTGAGAGTGCAATGACCAAATTCAGTAATTCTTTTTCAAAACAAACCCCAACGTCTGCAGATTATATTAGTGAAGTTTCAGCCCAGTTGGATTATATTGAGCCAAGTTATTTAAAAAAGAATTGGTATCATTGCTTTTAGGCCACCTGGTTTGTGAAAAGTCTCCTTTTTCTGTTTAAAAATGGCATATAACAGCGAAAAATGAACCGATTTCAAAGATTAAAAAAGTAAATATAAGTTAAAAAGAGATCTATACAGTGCGAAAAACCACGTCGAATATAATTGTTAATTATCAGAATGTTTTGTCGCCAAACTTTTTTAACGGACTTTTGTGCTGTCGGAACAGTTTTCGCGACTTAATTTCTACGCCCTAATAGTCCTCCTCCTCCCTGAATCTCAATCCTACCGATTAGTCCGTGTACTATTACTTAGATGCAAAGGTCTGCTTGGTTTGCCATGCAAATTTGAAGTCTTTAAAGGCATTCCATAAGCGGGAATGGAAGGTATTACCGATCAGTACCCCCGAGCCGCGGCGGTCAATTTCATAAAACGTTTGAAGTTGTGCAACTCGCTAAAGGGTGAATCCATCGAATGATTCGTTCTGAATATGCAGTATTGGTACTAAAAAAGTTATTTTTTTAGTCAAAAAGGTTTCATAATCCATTTTGAGTGCACCGCGCTCAAAAATACTTGTCAACGAACTTTTGCCGCACCCTGTATAATTTCTGTTGTGCAGACCATTGCTGTTGATTGATATGTTAAGTAGTTCGGCTTCTGATCGAATCTCTGCACCAGCAAAATGTATTTTGAAGCATACTATCCGGTCATTGGCAACACTCGACGTTTCTCTTATTTCGATTGTGTTGCTTTGATTGTGTTCTTTATCTTCTTCAGCAATGTAAAGAATGGAAATATTATAAATTTTCAATGTCTGTTGTCCAAAGCTTTGTAAAAGCTCGCTTCCAGAAACATTCATCCGCTTTAGTATCGTTTCAAGTTTTAATATGGCTTTCCATGTACTGTCCCATAAAAAAAATATCTCGGGGCAGGGGTCAGAGGATGTCAGTTCAAGAGGACACGGATCTTTTAATTCCAGTTTGTAATCTTCAGCTTTATCGATAGTGTGAAGATACTTAAAAATCATGGCGTAAATATTTAGTGGCCATTTCTTATCAACTGCATTCAAAAATACTTCTTTGTTTTCCTGGTTTTGAGCGAAATATTCCATCACCATTGATGTATAGTTGGTTTCCGATTTGAAACCAAGCCTACGGTTCAAAAGGTATTGATCGACAGGCACGCAGAGTGTGGACGTTGGCATGATGAACGTGTTGTTCGATAAAAACTGCATTTTTGTTGTTATTGGATTTTTTAGATACTGTTTGGTTGATAGCAAACACATGCGGAATGTCAGAAAACAAAAGACTACAACAAGAAAACCCGAAAATGTCATGACCACGGTCACTTTCAGTATGTCAACTAGCCTCATTGAATAGAGTGCTTTTATTACCATCTTAAAACTTTTTTTCGACCATGTCATAATAACCGAAGCGAAATAAAGGTTGTTACTTTCTTCTTGGTGCTTTTTGCTTGCTCCATTTGACTGTACCTGATCTGGTACAGGTGTGCTAAAAATATTTTTGTCACTGGAACATGAATTAATATTGAAATGCTTAAAATAATGCGGTAATTGTTAATTAGAATTAATGGTTAAAGGTCGGGCGTCAAGACTAGTTATGGAAAGTATATGCAGTGGGAGAATTGGCTCCCTGCTGAATACTTTAATCTACCTTGAAGGGTACTTCAAAGCAAAGCGCAATCCAATTCACCGTCAACCAGTGCCCTTAAACATGCATTACCATTATTCACTAAATACTTACCCTGGATTAATTTTCTTCAGCCCCACAGTTTGGAGTAGTCGTGCCAGAATATAACCAATTAGTTCCTGCAATAATTTTTCTCTTTAATAACTTGAAGCCATCCAAATG
>NIUQ01004567.1:0-13383 GCA_002796945.1 Plectus sambesii
ATCCACTCATTTCAAACCTACCGTCAGCAGTGCAACCTGGCACGAAATAATCTTTGAAGCATTGAAGGCAGAAAATATTTTTTATGAAACCTTTCTCCTGTTTAAAGAAGCCCGTTAATTTACTTTAAGTTTTTCGAAAAACTGAAACCAGTTTTGCGCGCATCCTGTAAGAATATGACTGATCACAGATATGATCTAAGGGAGTATAGAAAGCATCTCGCTGTACGTTCAAATTTAAGCAGCAAATATTTCTAGAAAACACAAAAAATTATCAATATGAAATATATAAAAAAAATTGATGGTCTATGCAGAGTAAAACAACTAAACTTTACATAAATGTGCATAAAATCGCCACTGAGCTCATTTTTCAGTACGAAAATGCTTATTGTTTGGAACAGTCTGGAAAGAGACGCATTCAAAGGAGACGCAGAGTTACTCACAAATAGCTTGCTTCAAAACTGTCATATTACCGTCGCGCTTTGCTTCATCATTGGTTCTGGCGATCTTCCCCTCTTTAATACCCGACGACGAGTATCCAGGTGAACGCAATATCTCTGTGCAATCGTTTTATCCTGCGTATATTAGTTAACTGCTACAATATTATTTGCACCAACGATCTTGGCTGTTAGACCCATTCCTAATACTGCGTATTACACACAGATTACGTTCGCATGTACATGCGATATTTAGAAAAGCCACATCAAGCTGCTATTACAAAATTATATTTGAGGATATAAAGCTACTGCGCTGATATCCGGTTGATTTCGCCATTGTTCTACTTATGCGCGCATAGGCAGCGTCTTGAACGTTGATAGAGATCGAATCAGCGAACTGCATAGGAGGGGAACGAGACAGAGCGACGTTGGCGAAAGGAACGGCGGGTCTGATCCGGTTCCACTGCCTTTTCATTCGGGTCTTCGTTACACAACCGCATCATTTTAGGCGATTTCCGACTGGCCACTTGTTTGTCTATTCGAGCTGAACTTGTCTCTCGACTTGTTGTTTTGTTCAGCCCGTACGCATCTGCGCGTTTAGACTTGAATATTCTTACGGCTTCCTGCCGTAAAGGCGTTCCATATACTCTTCTGCCGTTGCTTCAGCCACTTTTTCTGCCAATAGCACTAAATAGTTTACGGAGATTGGGCTGGTAGGAATAAAGGGATCGTGTGAGTCGTAGAAGCACTACCTATAAGAACCCCCATTTTACCCTCATTGTACTCTAATTCGAAAACGTTTGCATTTTCGATGTTCTGCTACTTGAATAATGATTTGACGTACTTTAGAAGTTGATTCCAAAATTTGTTTGACGCATTCAAGATAGCTCAACCTATATACCTCGTATAGGCAAATGTTTCTTAATTTGACAAAGTACAAATCTTTTTTTCAGATTTCGATTATTTATAGAGCGCTCGAATTCTAACAGGATCGACAGAGAAAAAATAATGAAGATACTGTTGCTACTTTCAGCTTGCATTGTATGTTTAATTTACAATTGCTTACTTTAAATGTAATTTAGGTAGTGGATTTCCAACGTTTAGATATAAATCTGTTGAGGTATACGGCACGACAGCTAGGGTACGCGATAGCGATGGATACATCTAAAAATCTCTTTAAAGGGTTGCAATCCGTCCTAAACGGCCCTAATTTCTAGTTAATCCAATGCACACGTTGCACTTTGCCTCTGAATGCTAAATATTTACCGAATATTTGACCTAACGTCCGCATCACAGCCGAAAACCAGTCAACCATTGCGCCAGGAGGCAACTAATAAATCTATGACGTCATATTGCGCACGATCCTGCTAGTGCAGTGTTTTGAACGTCACTTAAAACAATCATCACGACAGAGTCTGTCGTATTAGCGAAATATTTGCATACATCAAATAATTGGTATTCGCGCGTTTTGTAGCAAATACAATGAGAATTTCAAAATATCGCTAAAGGAATTCTGATATTTCGTTCGGTCAATGGATGCGACACAAACTTAACGCTAGAAAAACTCTGAACGGTGCGATCCCGACCCTCCCCCCCGTACATTTCGAGAGGTAGCTCTGATCTCTAACCTACAATATTCGGGAGGCAAAATAAGTTAAAAGCGAGAATGGAAGCGACCTGGGATGGACTCAACATTATATCTTTAGCTGCTCAGGAGGGCTAGACCAGGGCATGTGGGGGGCACGTGTTATAATTGAGTTTTGTGATCGACGTGTGACAATTTTCCCGCCCATGTCACGATTGACAATCGTAGCGGTTCCTTCACCATAAAATGTTACAGTTGAAATTATAATAATTTATGAAATAAATGCCATATGTACGTGATTTTTTCGTTAAATATTTAGCATGACATTTACTTCACGTCAGTAACGCGTATTTTCTGCGATTTAAAATGTCACATATTGAATTTTACGTCATGATTATCTCCATTTGGGCGCAAACTTTAAAAACTGCAGCGATGGCAATCGCGGAAAGCGTGGTGATTAGTCAGTTATGACGGGCATGTAGAATGCTCTCTGCTCACGATGTCGCGCCAAAAGTTATATTGATATAGCTTCCGACTAGAGTGAGGAAGCACCCAAACCAATTTATTATTGGAGCCGAGTGTTTAACTACCCGCTATCGGATGCTTCATGCATGTGGCCCTACACTGCTAACCTCAACACCTCTAATGGCAGAAAGTTTAATGAAACAAACCCTTGAGCATAATTCTCCATATAATAAACATATTTCAGGTTTCAGCCGCCAGTCAATGCCCTAACACTCAGGAAGCATTCCACCGGTATTTGATGTGCATTAAGGGAAAGCTGGATGGTGACTATGGTAACTTTGAGAGCGAGTTGCAAGCGGACGAACGCAAGGCAATCGACACGTGCTTCGCGAGTTCTCTGCCTTCGGGTCAAGCGCAACATCGTTGCGTGCTCAGCGTGAGAGAGCTGGAACATCATGCGTGGTCGAAGAATGGCCCGATGCGCGACTGTGCACTCTGCTTGACGGCAAGCTATTTATCGTATTTAAACATTTTTACCAGATAATGCAGCTAAATTTGACAAAATACATCATGCATTAGTGTTTCTCTTACATCATTCTCTTTGATGTATCAGAACTGAGTAAAGTCTTTTACATCGAGTTGTATTTACTGAAAGATATAAATCGAAAATGTGCGTTATTGAAACGAAATTAAAACTTTCCGTCAAATTATTTTGCAATCGCTGCTCTGCTCTTGTAATAGTGTAGCAATCGCAACCATACGAACTTCACTGTTTTGCATTGGTGTATATATTATTAAATAGAGCTGGGATTTAAGCGTGTTCTAAAAAAAGGCGGCTCGTAACACAAGGCCTGCTTCGTGAAACTGTTGCAAATTTGGCATTGCAAGTACTGCAATTGATCAATGCAATATGATGCCACCGAGCAATATTGCTTGGTTAAAACGAATGTTTATATTGTTNTGAAACTGTTGCAAATTTGGCATTGCAAGTACTGCAATTGATCAATGCAATATGATGCCACCGAGCAATATTGCTTGGTTAAAACGAATGCTTATATTGTTCTTCACAAGTCTTCATGAATAATGCCCATTATGAACGCTCGACTGCAGCAATAGAACGCAAAATATTTCAGTTCGCCAACGCTGCAATTAAAGCGCTCCATCAGACATCAGAAGGGGAAATCGAGTGCATCCGCACAAGTCTTATCCATAGTCTTACAAAGGAGGCGTCCTTCTGTCTGCAGCGCACTCAGGGCGCAACCTTTACCGCCCTCAGCAACTTCCCCGACCTCGACGAAGCCAGCTTCCCGCACAAGGACAAAATGTACGGCTGTAACGGAAATGAGGGTTCACCATTAGCCTAGCAATTTACCGCTATTGCATATGAAATCTTTCACACGACCTCAATCCCGCCTCTATAAACTATCAGTGAGTCAGGTCAACAAACAAGAAGCTTTCAGTGTCAAAACAACCTCTGATTTCATCATGGCGCACAGCCGACTGACCTTCTGCTCAAAGCGCAATCCACAGTTCGCAGCAGCAACGAGCGCTTGCATGACGAAACCGTTTCCTGGATTCCTATCTAAACACTGCGACGCAGCTGCTTCCTGCTCCAGAGCGATCCCCTCTAATTGTGCCGCGTCCGTTAGCTCGGCTCGAGCAGCGGCCTGTCAGTGCATCGCTCAGGGGAGAGCGGGACTGCAAAAACGCGTCCAGAATATCGGCGCAATCATCAGACGAGTACGTTATTTATGGCTGACATCATGTAATTACTAAGTATTCGTTAAAAATTCTTTCACTTTAGCGTTCGTTATTGCTGTTAGCAGTTTTTCTATTTGAGTTACGCGATCAAATACTCCCTAGTAGTCAGTTACGGAGTTTTGTTTGGGACTCTACTAAATAAAGAAACTGACAGTTTATTTAATGATATATGAAGGATTCTCATCGGTCTGCACTGCTTGGTGGAATAAAGTGTTAGTAATAACACTACTGCTGAAAGGAGTCAATATAAAAAACGATTCTCACATCGTTTATCCAAAAAAAATTTCAACCGAAAAGAAAATTTTTTAAACCATTGATCAAAATTTCATCTTGTTGTGCGATCCTTTAAAACATAGTCTTTCCCGTCGAGATGGCCGCTGGTCCAATTATAGTAAGCTGATGCGATGTTCGCGCCAATACGCCCATATTACGAATCTTATCCGTCATGTTAAACATGATTCGCGTTGGTTTCAGGCGGTTGCCGCTGGTGGATCGGCAGACCAATGCGTTGAAGATGTCTCAAACAGCTTGTAAGTTTACATTACATTTTACTTTACACTTCTCAATCAACTTTTCCCCGGACGTTTCAGAGTTACGCCCTCAAACAATTGGGTTCAAGTAATCGACGGTATCATCCACAAATGTGTAAGGAAAGCAACACCGCTCTCTTTGGAAAGCCTTTTCAAGGTAACTGTACTAAGCGAAAATGTCAATAGTGGCTTTGATTAATTTGAAATCAAATTTTACGTTCTGTGAGAGGGAAATAAAAGAGCGAAATTGTTATCGGCCCTTTGATAAGCCGTTTCGATGCTAGATTTCATTAACGGTTCAAATAACGATATCGGTTCTGCCTATCCTCAATAAACCGATATTTAATATGGAGCAATATAACATGCACATCATTACCTTCTTACTGTAGTTTTATTTTGAAATAGTTACCATGGTGTTATATGAAGATTACGGTAAGGCTTAAAAGCAGGGTAGACTACTTTCCCAAAACGGAGTTCACATTTTATGGAATCTCGCACGAGTTTCTTGGCACATTGCTTGGTATCATTCTTGTGACAATAAAAAATTGTCTGGATCGATTATAGTCAATTACCTTTTCGTTCCTTTCGTCGATTGCCCAGCATCACTGAATTTCCGCCGTCATTCGCATTTTTCTAGTATATTTAATTAGAATTCGAAGCTCGGTCAACTTATTACGACCAGTTTCCGCATTCAGTGATCAAAAATGATGATCAAACTGCAATCAGCCCGTAAAATGAACACAATTGCACTACTGACGCACCTATAATATAAATAAATGCCATTAGTTCAATGAAATATCAATAACCTTCAGGTTGGCTGTCGCAAAGCACTCACAGGGAAGGATGGCGAGGCGGCGAAGTTGGACGCTGGCTTTGACTTCCTGGGCAGTTTGGTCGACGCTATCGCCGACCGCGCCGAACGATTCTGCGACGGCGCTCATTGTCACTGATCACCCAAACCATTTGAGCCTCAAAATAGTGTCATTTCCGCCTTCTATACTGCTACATAACAATATGAATGCAACAGATTTGCTCTTTTGTTTCAATTATAAGAAGTAAAATCAGGGTCAAAAGAAAGTACGGTGTAATCTTCGTCACATCGTTGGTTAAATAAAATATCAGGGTCAAACGAGCGGATTTGGCTGGCTTGTGCACGTCCTTATTGCACCTTCAGAAAATGGACGAATTCAAGAATTCGTGATATTATAGCAATTAGGACTAAGTTGTTTGACAATACTACTTTTCATTTGTGTACTAAGCAGTAGTAAGTTATCAGTTATTAGGTATTACCTGCACTGCAGCCGACTTATTGATAGTAGCGAATGTGATTACTCTTTGTTTGCAGCGCACTTATCCGCAGCGTATGTACTGGAAGTTTGGTTAAATATTTAGGATTTGCAGTTTTGCTTATCTTGCTTAAGTAGTTATATTGAGGAGGAGCGAGTGGGACCAACCAACTGTTCAGCGCTTAGTGCCGAAGAAAGCCGAGGACGTAAACTGTACTGCATGAACACTGAAAATCTCTAAGGATCTTCAGTTGGATTCACAGTTCGCTATGCGTGCATTTGTAAACCAAAATCGCATTTCTTTTCCGTTTTTTAAGTTCAATTGTCTATCAGCGCGGTGCATTTCTCCTTGGCGCTGCTCCAAACACTAATTAGTGACACTATAGGACGATTTTATTGAAAATACACACGCACTGCGTCTCTGACTGCGGCAACAGAAAAGCAATACATCACTGCACTCGTAAGCGTCTAAATAAGGAAATGAATACCATTACTCACTGAAGCTGCAAGAATTATATTGGCTGCTTTCAACATTATAAAGATTCCAAAGAGAATTCCATGAAATACTTGACAGTAGAAATGATAGAAAGAAGATATTCATCATTTGCCAGTGAAATATTGTACAGGTTACACAGTAGAAGTCATTTATAGCCAATATCTGTGTAAACATTATACAGTATTCAGAACTGAGCAGACCATGAATGTGTTTTGCCATGTCAAACATAACTATTGATGGCGGCCAATCGTGTCGATGTGCGTCAAGCATAATAAATGAATTTATGATTGAGATAGATGGATAACATGTTATCTGACATAGGCAAAGAGCAGTCAGCCTCTTTCAGTTCAGTGATGCATCAATTTGCCTTTTGTCGTCGTTGGGTACACCCGTTACTGAACCGTCATGCTACATTACTTAAACAAGAGCAATTTGCCATGATAGCGCTGTACTGCATGTACTACTTAAATCTGGCTTATTTCATTCTCCATAAGAAGTCAAATGTAACGTTTAACGCATCACTCTACCAGCAAAGCATTACTTATCACAATCGCTGACCACTAAAAATTATATTTTATGTAACAGTAGTTGTTTATAACATTAAAAATATGTCCGCTGCAATAATTTACGGTTAAGATTCTACAAACGTTGATTACTATATATTTTTGTGAAATTGTCGAAAGCGGAACAGAATCTATTGCTGTTGCATTGCTGTTGTATTTAGTTATTGAGATAGAAATGCACTCCTAGGGAGAGGAGGAGTGTGGTCAGTGAGACCACGACAGGTCCGGCAGAGTTGAGAAGCGGCAGAAGAGATTGAAGTTTATCCGTCTCGAACATTGCATGCAGCTTACTCTCCCAGGCGACTTTGTGCGCTGCGAAATAAGTCTGTCCCTTTTCGTTTGAAAGCTGAAAGAGTACCGTAGTACAGAGTACAGTTATACTATCTATCTGCTATTTTAATCACTCCAAACCCGCGGCAATATAATTCTCCATGTAACACTGTTCAATTCTAGTCAAATCTGTATGGAAAGTGTTCTTTTTGAGTAGGAAAGTATCTTCTTTGAATTGAAAAATGTCCTTACTAAATTAAGAATGGTAACTAATAGCAAGACCAGAGAAATTTTTACCAGCTTTGAGCAGAATTTTGGTGAAATAGGTCATTTTAAAACAAAAGCTGTTGCGAGAGAAAGCGATTGATTGCGAAACAAGGACTGCGACCACTTAGTTACGAACGGGGCTGTTATCTTGCTGTTGCCCCGCAACGGAAGTCGATTGTGGCAACGCAATTTCTACCCGCTTCACAGAAATACATTTACCGAGCATAGCTGGATACGGTAGGGTTTATGAGGCACTGCGGTGCTATTCGAAGTCTGGGCTCAGTGACTGATATTTGAGATAAGATGGCTGAGCATCATATTTAAGCCTTATATGACCTCGTAGCAAAAGAGACAAACGCAGTCAACTTTTCCATATCCTTTATCACTGAGCTTTAATGAAATAGGGCTTCGGGTAAACGATTTGTTGGCTCACACGATCGGAAGATATACTACAGGTGGAAAGTGCACATATTCTGCATTCCCACACCAATCATCGACTAACAATGCCTAAATAGAATAATAAAATAACACCTCTTTTTTCATTTGCTCGTAAATTATAAATTAACATATTTTCTCTTACAGTTGTGGCGAATGCTTTCAGATCCGTTGCCCAATAGTCGACTCTGTTGAGCGCCGCTTTCTGAGTGTCGTTCGCAATCGCCGCCAAGTTGGTCCTTTGGCTTTGAATTGTTGACAGCAGCGTTTGAGTTGTGTTAACATTTTTCGCGAGCGTCTAAAAGTAACAGTCATTAACATAAAGAGTAAAGCTAATGCTTTATTTTAAGCTTGCAAAATAACCCGTTTTGTAAGGTATGTTATGCATGACACTGACTTATTCGTTCACACATTTTCAGCAAGGTCATAACTGACAGATGATCTGTTAACAAGCATGCCGCGGTCAGACTCAATATCATTCCGCTGGCTTTCCGCGAATACGGCCATTTGAACGCGAAATAAAATAATAAATAATCAAAAATAAATGCAGGTAGTCTATCGAGATAGCAATAGTGCTAGATATCTATTCATACTCACATATTCCCTGAGAAAAGTAAGCGAAAGTTGCATTGAACAGCCGTAATGACATTTAGACATTTTACTCGGTTAGGGGCTGTGTCGCAGAGTAAAAGTGCTGTTCAGTCGTAGAAAAATTGCTTACCGTTTCGTCATTTGCAAAGAGATCCTGAACTTTGTTGAAGTTGGTCTTGAAAAATTTACCCACGTCCGATGCCAAGCCGCTAATGCTGCTCCATATATCTCCTTGGGCGGCCCCAAATACTGCCACAATGAGAATGACCGTTGCTGCCTTATTCATCATCTCGAAAGGTGCTATGCTAATTTAGAAGATACGTTTGCCGCTGATCAGAGGCTGAAATAAACGATCTCTTTTACTACAACTTTGCTTTATTCAAAGAAACTGATAAATAAGGTGTCCCAGAAGTAACTAGACATAGGACGTGGCTAGTTACTTCTCGGACGCCTTCTATATTCCAGTCTTCAAGGCCAATCAGCACCAAACGAAGCTTAGCACTGCGTACTTTTTCGCGCAAGCACTTCATAAAACCCTTTTTGAAGTATGTTGGATGATTATAACTACATAATCATACATCGTATCTTCCTCTAATAGTACGGTCGTTATCAAATCGTAGTTATAATACTTTCTTTCAGCTTTAAATATTCGAAAACCATGACGAATCTGCTTCTTTTTCATAAACATAGCAAAAAATTTACATTAAAAAATGTAAAGCGAGTCCCTGGGGTAGTTAAGAATCGAAAAAATCTAATATCACTCGCTGTTCAGCGCACTGGAGTAGCTGTTATACAAAGCGCGATGGTCCTGCCCCGATTATTTCATCGGTCTCTCAAAATATAGTTGTGAGAGAATACCGTAGCCGCAGCAATATTCCTACCTAATGCTATTGAAATCGATTCACTGTTGTTAAGGAAACAATACTCTGATGTCATTCAATTTCAGAGAATGTGTATCCACTTGCGACGTGCACTATTAGATGAAAACATTTGGGACATTATTGAGATATTATTTCAAAACATGAACATTTGATAAGACTCTGTTTGACTAACGCCTAGTCACTGATTCCCGAGCTCAACGAGCTGAGTATCATATTTATGTAATACAATAAAATATCATATTGACGACATAAAATGCAGCCAACTTATTTCAGATCTCGATGGCAGAGCTTTAGTGAAGCAGGCCTGGGGTATGTAACCTTACTAAAGAGTTGCAAATCCTCGGACTTTCTTCCTCTCAACTTTATCTTAGTCGCGTCAAAATGTTTGATTGTGGGTAAGGAGCTGAACAGAAGAGAAGGCAAGAAGTACTATGCTGATATGAAACGATATTTTCCCTCAACAATACTGAATAAAAACTAATCAAGCTCATGCCTCAATAATAGCTAACAAATACTTCACTGCGGTACTTGTAATCCGATTGAGTGTAGGGTGCTCAATAAACGCTCGCCTCTTCTATGATCACTCCGCAAAATTAATTCATCGCAATAAAAGCTTAAATGACCAAACCATTTATTCTCAATAGTAATATAATGCTTCATGCCTATGTCACTGCAAGCAAAACAAAGACTTGTTGTACAAATAGGGGGACAGTAGCTTCTAACGCAGTATTATCGATAGACACACAACTTCACAGTCTCAGAGAAGTTGCTTCTGCGTATCTTAATTATCTATTCCTTATAAATATTTTTAGCATAGAAAATAAAATGAAGTATTTCAGATTAAGATTTTCAGATTTAATTTACATATAGCGGACAACATCACTAAAGCCTGTCGGTTCCTTTTCCAACCTTTTTCGTTACTCTCTTTGGATGTATTCTCGCGACTTTGAATACTTTCATCATTCTAATGGCTCGGAACGCGGAACTAACAATTTTTCACGTCAAATTTTGTTACGTGATTAGACTTTGAGGCTGTCGAAGAAGTTAAAATTCAGTCGCGAGTTTAAACTAAACATGAGCAACTCAATTCATATGTTTGACTGTTTAGAGTAAATGAATGGCTCTGGCTTTGAGCATGATACTACTACGACATATATCAAATTTTGGAGTAAAATTACGTTTAATAGCTACATTTTGTAAAGTTATCGGTATCTCTCACTTTATTAATCTTCACACGGTATATGAGTATATACCCTATCAAATCAAAATCAAGTAGCATCTGAGTAATAACTTCTTAAGACATTTTAATACTTGGATATTCATACTAAATACCTTGAACTTTATCTACTGAAACACCAACTGGCATCTTACGAAACTGCTACCGGAGGTTATTATACCCATTCACTAGGTACGAGCGTCAGTCTTTTGTGAATAAAAACCGCCCTACTCGATACCAACACTCGGGTCCGACGTCAGTTGGACGACTGGCTACCTTCGGCACCAAGGCGACTGGGGCAATGAAAGTACCCTTCTCCAACGTGCAATTCACCCGATCGAAATCCGCCCGCTCGCGGCGCCCGGCAACCAGTGACATCAACAATTTGTCCACGGTCGACGAAGTCGGCGAATAAGGTTCGGTGGCCTGTCGACTGTCTGTTTCGGTTAAAGTTATTGTTGGTGACGCCTCACTGAATGTCATAGCTACTTCGCCAACACGCCATCAACAAACGATGACACGAGAATAGCAGATGAGGTCGCTGAACTTGAAATAAACGTTCGTGCACGGTTTGATGGTTTGGTGAACGCACGCTTCACATCCTACTTCATATACCTGTCTTGTACTCAGCTTTACATCCTGTGACCGAGCAAAACTTCGCATGCAATCAATTTCCTCCGTGATAGCTAATGGCGTTTTGGCGTTACCGAAGTAAAAGATGGTGTGCGTTGTCAAGTGAAGTACTTTTACTTGAGAGAGTCACATTCAAACTTTCCGCACTGGTAGATTACAGTTTGAATTTTGTTATTGATTTCCTTTCAAAACGTTACACTTGGAGAAGCTGGTGATTGTGACTAACAATTGTGACATCAACAATAACCACGACCATTGTAATCGCACAAGCAGGAAGTTGGGTGAACAAACTACACTAGGTGCGCTCATGTTGGTGGCAACGATGTGACGACTTAAGGAAGTGAAATAAAAAAGCATATAGTGAGAAATACAAAAGGTAGCTTGCTTGGGGGAAATCATATTAAAGAGGTTCGTCAGTCGGTACCAGAGTGTCAACCACAGCCGTGTTGTCAATTTCACTAATCGGTGGTAAACGCGACATTTGTACTCACTATAGTTTAGTGAATTTGGTCTCCAGATGCAAAAGGGTAGGCGCTTCCGAGTACTGCTCTCTAAAAAGGCAGCAGCTGGAGTGCAGCGAGCGTGTCGTCAATCAACGAAGAGGGAATCATATAATAATCGTTGTTTAGAATCCACTAGATAACCTTGAGGTATAGGTCATTAGATGCTTTTCATATCACTACAGTGGCTTAGCTATTTATCTACGCTTCAGACTGAAGTTTAGTTGGCGAGCGGCGTCAAGTTACTTCCTTGTAGACAAAAGAGGGATACGCCGTTAAGGCGATCGTCCTTTTGTGCATGCGTTTGCCGTACGATATTTTCTTCAAATGACCTGATAAAATCAACTATCTTCAAGACACATATAAAACGATTTCTTTCCGTAGCAATACACTCACGGCTGTTCAGGGCCGAGATGCAAGTTTCCTGCCACTACCTCACCAAAAGCAAATCGGAAGTATACGATTAGCCTTTCAGTCAGCATGAATGCGTCAGTTGTGCGTAAGAGAAAAATGGGCGATCGATTTGCGCTGCTCAGCGACGCTCAACATATGGAAGGGCACGTGCACCTTGACATGTATGACAACCGTCATAATCACTTCTCGTGATGTCTGTTGAATGTTGAGAGTCTCTTATCATTTTCTCTTTAATAAGGACACTTTCCCACGCAAAAAGGCTACTTTTAATATTAATTTTACGTGGGATGCGTCCTCTTTGACTTTGAAAGTGTTCGTACTAAAGCAGAAGTAGCAAATATATGAGAAAATATCTTGTATTTTTTCCGCGACTATCATTGTGTGCAACAGATTTCTTCACTGCAGTGAAGCAAAAGTTAAGCATACAGTGAAGACAATAAAGACTGCAAAATTAAGTCGCAGCACATTAGGCTATAAGCATCTGCGCGCTTACACCTAAAAACACTATTATCTCTGTGCAAAAAAATATATAATTTAATTTTAAGACAAGCTTATTCAAACTTGTTCTCACTTACGCATTTAGGTAATAGCGCGACTAACATTAATGAACCATTTCAGTTAAGTCAATATCTTTAAGGTACTAGAAAAATGAGCCTATTACTTCAGCTTTGGGCTGAACAATCTAAAACATGTAAAATCTATACAATCGATAGTACATTTTTTATGTCATCCTGGGGCCAATTTCATAAAACTGTTGAGCTGTTGAGAATTGAGAATTGAGGAAAAGAGGCGCGCTCGCATTGGCTGAAATTCAAAACTGACCAATCGGCGTGCGCCTCTTTTCCTCAATTCTCAATTCTCAACAGCTCAACAGTTTTATGAAATTGGCCCCTGATATCCATTCGCCGATAGACTGATTATTTTTTGCGTATTGATATGGGCTAATGCAAAACATAAGAATCTCTTTTTCGGTAAAGCATTAGTCCAGCAAGATAGTGTAAGGTTTAAAGCCGAGGGAATAAATAGCAACGACTTTGGCAGATGTGTAAAAATTTT
>NIUQ01004568.1:0-13352 GCA_002796945.1 Plectus sambesii
GGCGCATAAGCGGATACGACCGTCGCTTTTCTTCACCACGACTACCGGGGCTGCCCAATCGGAGTAGTTGGTGCCGCTGAGGACACCCTTGTCGACCAGACGGTCGAGCTCGGCTTCTACGTCCGCAATGGCAGCGTGAGGGACAGGTCGGGATCTGCGAAACACTGGAGTCGCGTCCGGCTTCAACTGAAGAACGGCCTTTGTCTTGGTACATCGCCCGAGTCCCGGTAGGAAGACGTTCGGGAACTGTGACTTCAATGCTGCGATGGTAGACGTCGAGTCTACCGCTGGTACAGTCGTCGATTGTGCAATCGAAGCGCAGATCAGCTTGAGCCCTTGAAGATGCTCCGGAACCGCTTGGTTCAGCCAGCTTCGTCCCATAACGCGGACGGCGTCGGAGACATAGCACGTTCCCGCTCCGCCGCGGGGAGATAGCGTGCAGTGGAACTTGGTATGGAAGTAACCATACAGTCGTAACGGCGTGCCGTTCACTGCCTTTGCGTCAGGGCAAGGAGTGAGCGTCGGCTTGCGCATCTTCTTCCAATCGTCTTGCGAGATGATTGTAGCATCGGAGCCGTTGTCAGCTTGTAAGCGCACCTCCACGCCCTGGATAACGACGGTCGCGTAGTTTCTCTCTGCGTCGTGCGTCGTGTCGGTCCAGTTGATGATAATCTGCTTAACAGACTTCGCTTGCGGTCGTCCCTTGCGTTGCTCACAGTGGCCGTCCTTGTGTCCGACGACACCGCATGTACGGCACTTGTTCTGCTTGGACGGGCAATCGGCGTTGAAGTGGGTCGCGTCGCCGCAGTTCCAGCAGGGTCCGGGCGGCTTCTTCTTTGTAACTGACGTTGTAGACGTTGAGCCTGACGTTCCGCGTCCTCCTGCCTGCGGTCCTGACGATGACTTCTTAAACTGCGCTGACCTTTTTGGATGATGTTTAATCGCCTTAACGACGCCGGCGCCCTGGATCATCTGCGAATCTTCTTGTAACTTCGTGTACTGGACGCACATCTGTCCCGCCTCGCGGAGGGTCATGTCGTGCTTGGATTCCATGTGTTGAAGAATTTTCGTGCGGACTTGCGCGTCGGTTTTCGACTGGAGTCCGCAGGCGAATACAAGGCACTTGAATTGATCGATCGTCAATTCGTTGAGCTTGAATTGTTCGCAGTGTCGGTTGACGATCCCCGTGTAGGTGAGCATATCGTCGGCGTCGTCCTTGACGAGCTTGAGACATCGGTAGCGCAGGTGGAAGAGAGAAAGAGGCTTATCGAAAAGCTCTGTTAGGAGTTTGACTGATTCGTCAAATCCAATTTCCCATGGCGTCTGCGGTAGAACGTGATTGGAGTACCTTGTGAACGCTGTCGTATGTAGCTTGGAGACGAGAAGACGTACGCGTGACTTCTCATCTAGGCTGGCACCGTCCACGTTGAATGTAGCCTCGACTCGTCTGTACCAATTGTCGAACGTAACGTCCGTGTCCGGGTCGAACACGAATTCGGCGATGCGTTGACTTAGAGACTGCATAATAAGCTCCTTCTCTGACGCGGCGTTCACCGGCGTCGTAGATCCGCCACCCGTCCGCGGTGCAGACAAGGCCTCGATCTTAGCCAGAAGGGCTTGAGTAGTCACGTCATATTCGGCTTTCCGAATTGCTTCACGCTTTGCTTCGGCGGCAGCTCTCTCATCCGCGCGCTTCTCGGATGCGTCTAGCTGCCGTCGCAATAGTTCGACGAGCTGCTCCATACTGTCCCAAGTCTTGAGAGAGTAGTGTCGGGCAGCGAATAAGGTAGGACGGTTGTAGGCGGCCGGAACAGAGAATAAGTAGGGCAAAGAAGAGCTTCTGTCGCGGAGAGGTTCGGTAGATCTTGGTAGATCCTAATTGACGTCGTCGCCACTGTTGTGTTCTAGAGGTGTTGGCTTCGCAACAGGTCTTCTGTTTATTCTCTCGGCCACGTGGGCATACACTAATAGGTCGATCAAGACAGCGGGGCACAGCATAAGCATAGCATCACCACAGCGCAAATGCGAGCGTACCATAAGCAACACATAACATGCAAGGGAATGGATATGGTACAACCTCCCCGCGGTGGGACTCTGGGGTTTCAACACCCCAACACCATCCAAAGCCAACTTTTAGGCAGTTACAAATGCGCTGACGCATCAGGCGAAGATGCCAGACGTTCCATTGCCGGATGATCTGCCCGATGCTGAAACCATCCTGAAGGATCTGATCGAATCGAACACGCTGAACGAAGAGCAGACCAAGTTTATCCGTTTTCGCATCCAGAACGTTCCCGAATCGTTCATAACACGTCCAGTCAATCGTGCTGCCTGGGAGCGTTTGCGTCCAACGCCGCCAAAATACGCTGTTTGGATGAAATTAAAAGAGCGAATTGGTACGTTTTGTTACGTTGTGCTCTATCCACAAATGTAGTTAATTAGTGACCTTTTAAAAAGAAATCTTTAACTCCGCTTCAAATACCAGAAACCCTCCCTCTGCTTGAAAATGTTTCCTCTTCCACTGCATACCTCTGTGTGTCCAGACGTTCATGCGCTGTCCTTGATCAGGTCTTCATAATCTTGGCATTAAAAGCGAATCAGTTTGAAACGCGCCCAAGGTTGATCAATAGAAAAGTCTACGGGATTTTGTAGAAAGTAAGCCCCTTCAAAATTAAGCTCCTTCATGGCTTATTTTCGAACGGCTTTTCGATAATAAACCCTGGCATTATTTTCGAGAAAAGCCGGCAATATCAGGTTAATCGTCGTTCCACTTGCAGAGGACACTCCCACTACTCATCACTGCATCGCGGCTTACATAAGTGACAGCGCGATGGTCAGCACTGGTCTCTTGCCGCACTTGAAAGAAGGCGAAAATATGTACACCAAAGTACTGATGTTCTCGCTCGATCACTCTATTTGGATCCACCGGCCGGATTTCAGAGTCGACGAGTGGTTGCTCTATGAACTCGAGAGCACAGTAGCAGGTTAGTTGATGTTCTTCAACACGTTCAACGCTATTGATTCGGCTTTCAGATAATAACCGTGCGATGATTCTTGGAAAGATGTGGACCCTCGATGGCCGCCATGTCATGTCAACTGCCCAAGAAGGTCTTATTCGACCACTAACGAAGTAAACTACAGATTACGATCGCTGTTGGTTGTGCCATTGAAATGCGAAGTGAGGTATTAATGTCGCAGTATTAATGTTATTAATATTCGTGTTAATATTATTAATATTAAATGTCGCAGCGCAAAGATGGGGGAAGATAGGAACCGATATAAATAAGTACTTTGCAGCTTTCTTGATATTTTAAATTTCTTTCGTGGATGTTGTTCAATGAGCTTGAAGACATTGTTTATTACGCGATCGTAAAGACGCGCATCACAGCACAGCAAACATAGTAAATTAGATCGCATGAACCGCTGAACCACAATGCAAGAATGGGCACGATAAGGTAGGAAGATAAGACGATTGCAAAACGAGGGTGAAAGGAGAAGTCGGCTTGAGCACCAGAGCGGCGGCTTTGGATCAAACCAAAATTGGCCACTTTGCAACAAAGCATCTAGGTACATTGGTGACAAAATATACAATTAAAAGTAACAGTAAACAACTCATCGTAACGGCGATATAGGGGATAAAAACGCAACAAGTCAACTGTGCGAAGATCAGGTAAATTGATTGCAAGGCAGATGGCGGTGCGCAGCGGTAGCTACCACACGATCAACGGTTTCACTTACGCCCAACCTCTTTTTACATATTCTTTTATAGAGATTCGTTTAAAAATGATCAATTTGTACGCAGACGAATTTGTCGTCCAGCCGTCCAGACTGCTTATTATTGCCGTCGAGTGATTCGTTCAACGAAACCTGCAATCAATAGTCAATGAATGTCTGAGCGACCGATGAGAGAAATGAAGAACCGACCTGCTTCCATTCCGCTTCGGCGCCGCTCGCCGACTTGAGCGCAAACGACCACTGCTCTGAGTTGACACCGCTGGCCGAGTGCGGCAGGCGCAGCTCGACCGACTTGTCGAAGCGCAATCCCTGCGGCCCGCACATGACCAAAGGCGACAGCAGCGTCTCGCCCTTGGTGGGGTCGAGTGGTGGCGCCATTTGAGAGTCGCGACAGACCTAAATTATAAATTTGAGGGATGTTTTTGAACATTTGAACAAGTGAGTGAGTACCTTGAAGTAGATCTCCTGCTGCACGCCGGGCGGAATGGCGCCGGGCGGCACGTAGATGGACACACCGGTCTCTTCGGAGCTGAGCGTGCCGCCGTGCGAGTCGATCACGCCCGACACGTGCGCGACGACGGTGTGTTGCGCCTCGTCGAGTTCGTCGGCGTCGATAGCGGCGATCGACCCTTCGCGCTCCTCCGACCCAGACGCGCGTCCGTAGCGCTCGAAGGCCGACATCGACGGACAGTCTCCGGCGCCATTGAGCGCGGACGGCTTGGCGGGGAGGGGCGGCTTTATCTTGAAGATGCCGGGCGAATGACGCGGCGTTTCGTCGGAGGCGGCGCCCTTGGTGGGCGAGGCGCTCGCGAGCCGCACCTGATGGGTGGGCGGCGGCGACGGAGTGCTCTCGTCCTGCGACGAAAGGCGACTGAGATGGTAGACGCCGGGCGGCTGGGGGGAAGCGCTGCTCTCGGACGACGTCACCGGCCCGATATGTCGAGGCGATCGCGGCTGAGGTGCGGGTGGAGGCGGCATGTGCGACCGTCCGTTCGTGTTGAGAGGCGGGGGAGGACGGGCGCCGGACCGCAACGGCAAGCTGTTGCGGGGCGCGGGGTCGGGCGCGCTCGTCGTCCGCGTTACTTCCGGCCTGAAATTCCAAACTGGTCAGACAGTCGGCAAAAAACAATAATATAAAGAAAAAACCTTGAATGATAGCTTGGCGGTTGGGTGTAAGGCTGAGGGGCGCTGTCGCCGGGATAGGGGGGAGTGGCGGAGTCGAGTTCGCGATAGGCGGGATTCATGAGGGTGAAGCCGGTGGCGGGCGGCGGCATCTGAGGTCGCATGGCATCGTTGGTACGATTCAGACCGCTGCACAAATAACCATAAATTAAGAAGAATATTTTCGCACAGGTAACGTACCCCGAATGGTCGTAGTAAGCTGGCGATCGAGAGGACAGCGGCGCCGAATGCGCCTGGCCGTGGTCCGCCGGTCCAGCCGACGCCAACGCCGCCCGATAAGTAGGTGGCGACGGGGTGGCGCGACTGGCGTCGTGGTACAGATCGGCGTCCGCCTGCTCGGCCAGGATCTACACGAACACATTGTCGCTCAAGGTTACTGACAGCCGATTTGTCAACTACACACCTGTTTTATATCGTAGTAGCCGGCTTGATTGCCATATGAGCCAGGGCGAAGATGCGGAGGCACCGGCGATTCGTCGACTGAAAGCAATCGTTGCAGGACCTCTCATAGAAGCGACCTTCGAGACCCCATTCCACAACCCACGATTCAATAACCGGTTCGGATAAAATAAATGCCTTTGGTTGCATTTTGAGTAAAACATAAATTGCTTCATGATGCGGGAAGAACGTAAAACATCGAAGCATCGGTGTGCAAGGGATATGACAAATGCACCAACACCACCGATGATACAACAAAAATAGCGATCAATAAAGCTGCACAAGCATAACTGAGCGGAGCCTTCAGTGCCAACCTTTGGTGTCATTAGTCGGGCAACCAGCAGCAGCAACAGCAGCGGCGGCGGTAGCGGGTGAGGGAGGGGGCGGGGTGCCATCGGCGGATGGCGCTACCTTCGCCCCACTCTCAGAGTTCTCTTTCGCTCCCGGCGACTTCTCCCTCTCCTTCTCCTCTGCGTGTCCATTCGGCACCGGATCGACGACCGCCGCTTCCGACTCGCCCTCCTTCTTCGGCGACGCGCTGCTCCTCTTCGGCGTCGGCATCGAAGCGCCCGCCGGCTTCGGCGGTACTGCGGGCGGCGCCCCACCTAACAACAAAGCGTCCACTACCGGTTACCACGAGCGCGTACGAGCATGGCACGCAACCAATGCACACCACAACACCAATCATACACGGCACACCCAACCATCACAATCGAGCTAGGGGACGGTCAGAGCTAAGCGTCATACATGTTTCGGCCGACTGTACGAACAACGGGTTGGTGATGATGGTCGGGTCGGGCGGCGGGGCGTTCATCGCCGGTCGAGACGCTGGCCGCGATCGCGACTGGGTCGACCGCGGCGGTTTCATGTCTCCGTTGGGGAGCAACTGCGGCCGGCGCATGGTCACAAAGTGGGACATCAGCGTGTCGCGATTGGCGTACAAGTCGGACGCTTCGCATTGACTCATGCTCATTTGGTAAGCGGCGGAAGGCGGCGCGTTCTGCTGGTTCAGACGGTTGCGGTAGCGAGCTGAAAAGTGACGTCAACGCACGCTCACCACACAACATCGTAGCACAGTAGGAAGCGGCCTCGCAAGTTAGAAAGCTCCATCACGTTAAAGTCAGTTGTCTGCACAAAGCAATCAAATCATCCACAATTTTTGCCACTTTCTTTGTCAATTAGGCCAACTGAGCAATGCAAAGCGTTTTGCGGGCTAAGTGTGCGCTTCGGCTGTTCGATTGTTACTACAAGATTGATAGTTGCGTCACCCCCACCCACCCACGTACCACTTCCTCCCGCCGTGAACGACCTCGATAAGCCCGGCGAACAGCACATCTTATCGATATTGGCGCATAAAACAACGCAAATCACAACGCAGCGTCATAAATAAGATCGTGAACAACACTGCGCTGCTATGCGACTTTTCAACGCATACTCGACGTGTTTTGTCCTGCTACTCTTTGTCGGCGACGAAACTGAAGCTGCTCCTCTCCTCGGCGCTCTTACACGGACTCAGGGAGATGTGCAGTCGAAAAATCCTTTGGCAATATTAAAGGGTACCGGGCATTTCTCGAAGAATGTAATNAGAGACAAAATGCAAAGTGAAAATATAAAAAAGAAGACGAACCATCTTTTCTCCGCGACTTGGTGAGCGTGAACTTCAAGGTTCGCTGCTCGTATTCGATCGCCGGTAGCGGTACGCGGCGTTTGACAATCTGCAAACAAACGTAATAAGAGTTATAGCTCGCTCGCTGGGGTCGGCTTACCATATTGAGCTGCTCGTTTTCTTTCATAATCTGAACGGCTGCCTGGTACTCGGCGTTCTCGAGCGACACGCCGTTGGCGCTCAGAATGCGGTCGTTGACTCTGCAAAGCGACGATCGGAGTGGACGGCATCAGACAAACGGACCATTACGCCTTGATCAATGGCGACACGCGCCAATTCAGTCGCAGTCGCTAACCGAATCATTCGCCGCCGTTGCCGCCCTTCCGCGTCGGCGCAATAAGCACCGTCTGCCCGCCCAACATGGCTAATCAACAGCCGCCGGCCGCAACCCCTCCCCCTACGCCTCCCCCCCTCTCCTCTCGAGTATTCTACACCGTCGTACGCCAGGCGTGCTCGCAAAAAGTGAGCGCAAACGCCCGTTTAAAGGGACGGCCAGTTGAAAGCGCCCATGTGCGATCGATCAACAACTGCACTGTGCGGCCACGATGGACGGCACCTGACTCGGCGATTAGCGCAGAAAAACGCTGGCGGCGGCGGGCGGGCGTAGCGCGTAAAGCCGAAAAGAAGACTTACTGGAGCTGTCCCCAGGCGGGTCCGGAGCGTACGACGTCGCTCACTACGATGGACGGATCTCCCGACTTGAAGTGCGGATTGTCGCGTCCGCCAGACACGGCGATGCCGAAGCCGAACCCAGGCACCTGAAAATACTCCAACATAAGCCCATTTCCGATACGATCGTCGCAATAAGGATACCGACCCTCTGTAGCGTCACCGAATGGTACTCCCAGGTAGTCCGACCTTCGCCCTGAAAGAAAGCCAATTTGTAAACAGCAGTGAAGAGACGACACACACATTCGCTACGCCAAGTAACGATTCTACTCGGCTAACGACTCGAAAAGTTGGGCAAAAACCGGTCCCAGTCAACGATGGGTCGAGAGCCGACGGGCGGCGGCCAACGGACATCAACAAAGAGTCAAGTGCGAACATGTCACTGGCCGCTCAAAGTAGAAAACGCAACGCCGGAAAAAAATGCAAAGGGCGGACGTTAAGCGAGCCGCCGCGTAATATTTGCCTCAATACGCGCGCCCGAAGTGGCGGCCCGAGTCCGGCCACAGCACTCGCGGAGGGAAACATTTCACACTCGCCAGCGTCGACCATCGCAGTAAATCAATCTCTGACTTTGCGCCGCTCAACGCGTCCAAATCGCTGGCAATCCGGCAAAGACAGACGGACCGCGTTGCGCACAGCCAGGCCGAGCAGCAGTGGACAGACGCAGTCGACGCTCCAGCTCTTCTTAACGCGCATGCGCGCAACCCAGCAAGCGCCGCCGTCGTCTCTCCGCGGGTGGCGCGCAGTCGCGCCGCGACGAGGACTGCTCCAGCGTCTCAATAGCGTCCGAACGGTCGCCATTACGCATATCCAAAGGGAGTTGCGTAACGCGACGACGGTCAAGTCGCCAACACAAGCGCCACAAACGTCACAAGCGCCACCACCGCCATACTACTGACCGTAGCAGCCCCCTCGAGCAGACGGGGCGTCGCTAACGAGCCATCAAGAGGCGTCCCGCTTCCGCTCCCAATCGCACCCAGCAGCGGCGCGGTTGACCACATTAGCGTCGCCACCGCCGCCGCCGCCACCAACAAGGCATTTATCGAAATCATTCGCTCCTTCACCGCCTACCAAGCGTCTCAATCGACGACCTCTCCGACAGGCAGCTGTCCGCGTCGGTCGCGCCGCGCTTCGCAAACACCCCACTTTTTCTCCTGCACCAGTCAGAAAGGCAAAGTCAGGAAGGCGGCATTAAAATACTTACAATAATCGACTAATAGCCGAACAGGAATATTCGTTCGTCAAGTTTGTCGAATAATGCCGAAGCAAAGCGTCAATAGGTGTCGGCGGTTCGCAAGAGAGCAAGGAGGCGGCCTCGGATCGCAGGTAAGAAAAGAGCGGACTGAGGGGGGTGGAGGGAAGCTGGCGAGGGAGGAGGAGAAAAACGCAGAGCAGCGAGCGGGCAGCGCTGCCACGAGGCGCCGCTGTCCAGGAGTCGACGATGAAAAGAAGAGAGAGGAGAGAGCCTGGCGCCGAAGACACGCGCCTCTGGGGCCAAATGTTACCGCCGCCCGACCGCCCCGCCGATCAGCTTACAACCTCCCCGCGGTGCCGACGGACTGTCGACAGACGTACCAACGCCCAGTCGATCATCCATCACCGGCCCTCACCAACTGCCCCCTTGGCCCGCCCAACTCCATCCCCTCCACTCCGATTGAAATATCTACTCCATTCCTGCACAACAATTTTTCATCAACTCTCTCAAGTGAGAACAAGTGGGCGAGCGCCTATGCGCAACTACAGCCACGAGAGAGCGAGCATTTAGTGGTCGACGATATCGAAAGCACGCAAATGGTCACGCATGGCCTAAAGCGCGCGCGCATTCGTGGATTTATTGGGGCAGCCGAACGAGCAAGGAAAAGATAAAGGTATAGAGGGAAGCAGTTCAGACGGCTGCAAAACGCAGGTAAGCACAACGCGCTGCAGATGAGCGAACGATCGCGCACTGGCACTCGCCTCGACAACAGCAGCTGCCCGCACGCATCTGACATCGTCATAGTCTGCGACCGCAACAGCCGCGGGCGAAGAATTGCCCGACTAGCACCGTACGACCCGCCAAAAAAAACAACCTCGTCAAAAAGTGCGCATAACAAGGCTTTCCGCAGCAAAAAAACTAACCTCATCGTCGACCGGCTCGACGAGCATTTCCGACATGGCGAACGGCTGGTGCAACTTCGGCGATGCAATCGACTTGCCAGTCTCGCCCGACAAGCCGTTCAAGTGGCGATGCGTATTCAATTCAGATTCTCTGAAATACAACTACATTCTTCGACAGCATTGTCAACAGACACTTGTACAAAAAAGCCAAAAAAATCCGCTTCTATCTCCGCCGCTACTGGCTCGACTGATATTCGCTCATCGGCCGCCGCCGCAACTATTCGACGTTTTAATACGCTCAGACGACGCGGCGACAAGACAGCGCGCGGCCGTCGACACAGCCACCGTGCGCGAAATAAACAATGTTGATATTGGGACAGGGGGGGGGAGAAAGTACGCGGCGGCCAGGTCGAAGAGAGGAGCGCCTCAATGGGACGATAAGCGACAGAGCACGAGACGAGAGGAGGTCCGAGGGGCGTACCTGTTATTCAGCTTGGGCGAACTGCTGCTCATCGTCACACTCATCCCGTTCAGCTTTCCCGTCATCATCAGCGGATGCGGCTTATTCTCCCGTCGCAGACTGCTCCCGTGCGGTAATGTCATCGACTGGCTCATCAGCGCCATTGGCACCCCTGGCGCCGTTGACGACGACGAAGACGACTGGTGACTCGGCGATCTGGGCAGACCGCCGCTTCGGCTACTTCCGCCGTCGTCAATGAACTCCGTCACCCGTTCGTCCGGCCGCATACCTCTCTCTCTCTGCAACCAATCGCACATAACAATCCGCAATTGCTCGAGCCTCCCGGTCTCCGTTTCCTTACTCTGTTATCTTCGTATTACTAAATCGATTAGCATTGATCCCGGAGGCTTTCTTCGATGCTCATTACACTCCAATCAAACCATCGTTGGTGGCCGTCGACTCTGAAAAAGACAGCTCTTAGATCAAGTTGTATCGGTCTCTCTCTACATGACAACTTTGGAATATTACTGAGGCAATTGGCAGCTAACGACTAATAATAATAGGCTAGTGAAGCGCGAAGATATTGGAAGAGAATGACGCGATGTTTGGCGTGGAGGAGACGGAAGAGACGGACAGCGACAATCGATAATCAACGGACTTGTCCGACTAACCAAATGGCCGGCGGCGGCGCGACGGACATTCGCCCACCCTAAATCGTTCGTCCACTACCACCACCGCCGCCTCCAGCCGTATTAGTCGTCAATCGTGCGGTCGACCACAACCGACCGAAAGTCGATAAAGAACACCGCCTATTTCTTGGCTTCATTTCGTCGTTTACTATTAATGCGACGCATGCCTCTCATCGCCCGCGTGGTCTAGCCACGCGACTCTCGCTTAAATCACCGTGAGATGAAACGAAAACAAAACGCGAAAGCAAAGCGCATTACTCATGCAGTTCGCTATCGAACGGCGTAATGGCATATGGTACGGTGGTGGGTTGGGGTTGGGGTTGAGTGTCGGCGACCGATAGGACGAGCGCCTTCGGTCGCTTTCGAAAACCGTCTCGAGCGTTGGGGAGTCGCAGCCCCAAGATGGGCGCACGGTGAGATTACAATCGCGGCGAGTTGGAACCAGCCTCCGACGCGTCTTCTCCCCCCGCCCCTCTCCCCGAGAAGTCCGACCGCGGCAGACCCGACACGGCCCGCCGTCCGTCTTCGCCGTCGTCTTCGTTGCATCCAGCAAACTTGCCTAATAACGCCGGCCGACGGGCCAACAATCGACGCACAAATCGGCGCCGATTTCCGCTCCTCCCGTCGCGGCGCACAGGGAGGCGTTCGCAAAGAGAGAGAGAGAGCACGGCTGAACGCCGCGAATGTGCGCGGTCACCTGCGCGCCGATGCGGGGCGCCGACGAGCCTTTGTCGTGTGCCAGACCGCCGGCTGCACACAAGTGACTGTCGGCACCTCGGAGTGTGGGACTTTGACGCGTGCAAGACGAAGACAGCGTGCGTGCGCGCCGCTTTCGGCGGTCGACCGTGCAAAACGTGGGAGACGGCCGGGGTCGCGACGGCGGCAGCGCGCGTCGTCCACCGCAACACAGACGCGCGCATTAGGCCTTGACTGAAGAGGCGATCACCGGCCTCGGTCAGCGCCGTTTACACACGGTGCGGCCAGCTCAGTCGACTCTCGAGATCGCCGCGCCACCCCGCACACCAACACCGACACAGCCCCCGGTGACAAATCGACCGGAACACCACAATCGCCCCACGCCTCCTGCCGTCCGTTTATCACCACCCTCCGATAACCCCCCTCCCCCCTCACCAACCTCGTTACCGCTTTCCAGCTTTCGTTGTAGTAACCAATGCTACTACTACTAACTACCGCACTGGAGACGCTAATTCCACGCGCGCAGTCACGCGCATATCCCAATCGGCTATTCCCTATCTCCGCTGCTTTTTTGAACAATTTGCAAAAAAACACTCGTCGTGGCGCCAAACTGTTGCAGATTGGGAACTAAATTCGAGCGCAATGCGTCTCGCGTAGTCACACAAGCAAGCGTGCCATTAGTCATTCGATAAGCGGCGAATGCGATAAACCTGGCTTACCCATGCCATAAAGGGACGCACAAACATGCACGCTTTTCCCAGATAGCACGTGAGCTGGCCATGCAAATATCAAAAAGCATTGCCAATTGCGACCCGTGAGCGCCATGCAAATTCTGGACACGACTAAACATCGCGTACTCGCAACTCGCCTACGCACCGTACAAGTCTCTTCAGTAACTTTACAAATGTTCTGACAACAGAAAAGCGTTAAATTATTAACAATTCACCTTCATAAATATTCAGACATATGATGAAAAATACTGCCGCCAAAAAAAGACGAAAATAGCCAACCTGTCGGGTAGCGATCGATGTTCGATTAATGTTTCCGTTCGACGCAGCAGCAAACGTTAATTCAAGATCCACAATGATTTTCCGTAATCAATTAGCCAGCTGCTGAATTTTGATTCAGACTCTTGCTGGACAGATTAAACAGTTTGTAGTTTCGTCCAACTTTTCCCGAAACTTTCTGTTCAAAGGCTGCGAATGACGAGATGAGAGAGAGCCCGATCGGGATTGGTAGAGATCAGATTGGACGAATGAAATACCCAAACGCAGTATAGAAAGTAAAAATCGTGAAACTTCGAGTCGGACGCGTCGGACATCAGCGGTCCGATTCGTAGTCGGTCGGATCGCGACAGCGGCAGACGGACGCTTCCCACACAACAGTTTATACTAAATACCGTATCTCCACTTTCCTGCGCATCATAACCCCCACTCAAAGTGCAAATGCCCACTCTGCTGCACATACTTTCCTGAAAGCGCGTTGCTTGCAGCGTCCATTGCTAAAATGATCTTTTTCGATTTCTTTGATTAATCCTATCATATTCAATCTTTTCAGGAAAAATCTTATTCTCGCGTGCAACACGTTTTGATAGGATTGATAGATGGTTATTCCACTTTAAACTTCCGACAAAAGTGGCCCCCGAATACACATGCGCGAACTTTTTAAACACAACCAGCGCGCATGGAACCAAAAATGATGAAAAATGACGATAGTGTAG
>NIUQ01004569.1:0-13343 GCA_002796945.1 Plectus sambesii
AAAATGTCGACATTTTTCCTTCTGAAAATAAGCTGCGTCATGTGGATAGTTATCGGAGGAATATCATATTTGATTACGATACCTGATCATCACAATACTTTGGCCGAAAAAACGCTGCACCACTTGGCGCAGCCGAATCCGGACGGTAGCCTAATGCAAATTGCGCTGTTTTGCGATCAGTTTGACAAAGAAGATGTCGGTATTATTGAGGATACGACAGTTGCGCTCGCAGTGCCACTACTATGCTACCTAATATTAGGTAGCAGTCTCTTCACGCTGCTGGCAGTTTTATTGAGAAATCGGCTGAAAACAAGATATTATTTTGGAATGTTCGGCGCAGCATGCCGATTGGGCATTCAGATCGGAATGTACTTTATTTTTCTTATTGTCTACTTGCTCGCTTATTTTGAGACCTCTAGCGCTCGTGCAGTATGCACTGAAAGCAAAAATATGTGCGAGCTTCTCGCCGATATTCCTGTTATCAAAAAGTACATTTATGCATCAATTATCGCTACCATAGTTTGGTTAGTAAGAATGCTTGTCGATCCAGTGGTCGACTTGGTGGGCGACAAACGACTCAGGAAGGCGCTTCAAAGAAGGGAGGCTGAATTTGACGACCTGGTCGAAATGTTGGAGCACAATCAAGATGAAACAGAGTTCGGCATGAATTAAATGCTGTTTACAAATGTTGCTTCGGATAACGCAGCGATATTCACCATTTCTCTTATTTTTTTGATTTACTGGGGCCTATTTCATAAAACTGCTGAGAACTAAAGAATAAAGTCTCAATTCTGCGCAGTTGTCATCGCTTTACTCTAGGCAAAATTGATACTCGGATAGAAATAAGACTTAACTTCTTAACTATCAACACTCAACAGTTTTATGGAACAGGCTCATGGCGTTTAATCGCGATGAAGGGGGACACCAAGTGCGAAAATGAAACATGTCATTTCACTCCTAAACTGGTTCTTCGTTGACGATTATACTTAAATACTGCTCATTATTATTAGCAATATTTTGACAGCAGAGAGTTCAAAACAACAAAGAGTGTAAATTCGATGAGTTCAAGCTCCGTTGGCCTCTTCACTAATGCTCAGTCACTGAAATTTGTAATCATTACAGTTTGCAATTAAAACAGACGCTCTTTACTCTGAAAAATTTAATTGAATATATCATTCCGAAAAGGCGAGTAAATGATGGCCGAAATATTGCAGCGGCAGTTCAAAAATAGCACTTTGTGGTAAAAGAAATTTAGTTAAAGTATTTTAATTAGTGCTTGAATTTTTTGATAAAAGTTTCGGTCTTCTCCGTTTTCTTGAAGGCTTTATTGATGGGAGCTTTAAGTAGACGAGCGAAGAGTTTCGAGCCGCGCTTGTCGATAATTTGCTTCAACCCTTCACACATCATGTTTGGCAGTTTCACGGCGACATCCTTATTTAATGGACCCTGAATGAGGCTTTTTAATATTTCTCACCAACCATCATCATCGGGCCGAGAAAGCGCATTATGCTCATTAATGTGTTACAGTATTTTGAGTCGACAGTACTGGTCAAGTTACGCGTCGGTATTAATCCAGGATTACTTTAGGAGAAGCACAACTTTGCTTAATCATTACTGCTTCCAGTCAACGTATAAAACTGAGCATAGCGGTATAGGCGTAAAATGAAACATATTTTCCATCCAGCGTTTGACCCGCGCCCATGCCCTTATAGAATTTCTATTGCAGCGCCGTCGTGTCTTTCAGGGCCAGTTCAAGGGGTGACGGAAAACAGAAGGGTATAGAGCAACTGATTTGTATGCATGCGCTACAATAATGCAAAAGGAGTAAGAAACTTTATTGAACCGACCTCAAAGTTCTTTGCCAACGATCCGAGCATTCCTTTGGCTTTGATCGTGAACTTGCTTTGGCCCACCACCGTTTGGCATTCGTCCATTTTAACAACCATTTGGTCATTGGGCATTCGAACGATGCTTGATTGCACGACGATCTTCACATTTTTCATGTCGCCGTGAACTACACCGTTCGTTGAGAACCAGCCGGCAGTTCCGGCGAACTTTCCGTCCATGCTGGAAATGTAATGTTAGATTATCGACGAAAGAAGTGAGAATGTCTTCTGTCGTCGTTTGCAAATAAATTATATTTATTAGCTGAATAAAACTGGCATATCGCGATGTTCTTCTTGCGGTACGAGACTTTATCAATATAAACCTGATGCAATACTGAATTAAACATAAGAGCATACGCAATGTCCAGATTGTTGAGTTCGAGTAAAACCATCGAGGCCGCCTTTAACTGTCCGCTGACGTCGGGCACACGAGTGACACGGGCGACTACGTCGTGCACTTTGACGGTGCCGTCGATGCCCGACCGAAGAATTTTGTGCGTCGAGCTGAACCCGCGGACCGTCGAGATTAGCTCATTGATGATCTGAACGCCGAAATACCGTGCCGTCTCCAAGGCGCCGTCAGTCAAAGTCAGATCATTACTGAAATTATGTCCAGTAAAACTACAGTTTTGAATTTTATCGGGAAAGAAGAAGAAATGTTATAAGTCAGTTTCTTAGTCGCGGAAAGCGTCCAAGTTTGATAAAAGCTAAAAAACGGAGTCACTAATGATATTGAAAAATCGAAAAGAAAATACGATTCGATATCTCTAGAGTCGTGTGGCATCAGCTTGCCCTTACCTGCTGTTCTGCAGCGGACTTGCAGTAATGTTGGCGAAGCATACAATGAAAACAAAGGCAAAGGAATGAAGTAATCTATGCATTCTACAAGACCACTACCGCCCGGACAGGCAGACCGACCGGGAAAGGTACGGATTTATGTGAATAGTCGAATGGCGTCGCACTTTCTCTTGTAAAGGTAGTTTAAGGAATCGACGTCATATAAGACAGCACATGTGTTTTCCGATAGTAGTTGGCCTTATTTTAACCACTCCTCCGCTTTATCTTACTCCATCTTTCCGCCGGGCTCTATGTTACATCTAGGTATACACACACTACTTAGGTGGGATTTGGTCGATGTTACGATTGCATTTAGGTGCAGTTTTCCTAATATTGTTAATCTCATATCTCTTAGGCGTTCATCGACCGGTGCTACGTAACAATTGATTGAACAAGGTCATCAGTTGATAGATCTTATTTCGAATGGCTTGTCAAATATTGTTCACCTTTGTGGAAGTGCCTGTTTTCGATTTGAACAAAAGTATTTTGTTGCCAGTGGGAATCTCGCAGCTGAAAAGACTTGTGGCGAAATCGTTTAGCTATCAGACGAGTATGATTTGGCAACGATCAGCATATGGCGGCCATAAATTGTGTTGTAGACTGCCGGAGATGCAAACTTTCAGCGTTTCTATTTTATTCAGAAAGCTTTTGTTTTGATGGAGTAGTAAACACTAGCATATCGTCGTCGTAAAGTATCACAAATTTTCAATGGACACGATTGTAGTGCTTCTTGAAAATCGTAAAATAGCCCAGTTTTACTCGAGTACTTTGGCTTTTTCATAAGCAGCCGATCGAACAACTGGTTTTTGCTGTCTTCAATTGCTTGAATAAATATATTGCACAAAAATGTTGGCAGCACAGAACGAGCTTGGTCATTGATGATTCCCTAAAAGTTTTCGAAAACTGAAACATGACTGAAAATGACGGACAAAACATATACTCTAATTCCTGTTCTGCTTTAATAAGAAATGAAACTGAAGTGATACTGTCGCAGGGTGCGCTCCGTCGCTTTTAACATACTAATCCTTCTAAAATGTGCCAGCATATCGGGAATATTTCATGCAGCCATTTGTCTTCTGGAATTTCCTAAACTGATCGCTGTACAAATGGGAATCGATCTAGTGATAGGATCCCCAATCAATTAAGCCGAATCAAATAGTTTTCATTTGTTATTATCCATCTTCGTCTAATAAAATGCTAAGGTCGAAATTCTCTGAACGGAAATTTTTCAAGCTAAATCCCTAATAAGTTTGCAGTAGCGCAATATTTAAATGAATCTGTTGGTGTAAGTTATAAACAAGAGCACCGTAATACCTCAAATGATTTAATAATCATTCCGAATGCACCATTAGCGTCCACTGAGATATTAGTCTTGCCAATGTCAGTGCTGCACCTCTTCAACACGACCTTTGCCTGATTATCATGCGAAATTTCGATGTTCGCTGTCAGAGCTGTTGTCACCTGGCTGAGATTCGCTCGAACTGTCCCAGGCACGTTGAAAAATCCAGACTTGCCAAGGAACTTGGCCCGTATCCTAAATCACTGACTTGTTTCAATTTAGGTGACTGGGGCCTGCATTTTTATTAAGTCAAGTAAAACGGTTGAAATCACAATTGTGAGAAATGTGTTAGTTAGTCGGCTGCGGTGTCTCAAGTAAAATTCATCACACCCGCGTCGCCAATGATCAATCACCGCAATTTGCGGTATTGCAGTTACATTAGTTTTATTTATTATAATTTGATGCAATACGTTCCCTTAACTTGCAAATTGAATAATACCGCTGAATATAATGCAATATTAGACCAACACTGCTTCAACATCCTTGAACTCGAAATTGATAGAATTCGGTTCTGAGAAACGAATGAAATTCGTCGCTGATGACTTGAATGAGGTGGCACGAATCTGCTGAAATTTGATAGTGCCTTCGTATCCGCCCTCATTAAAGGCATGCGTGCCATTAATTCCTTTGATCTTCGCAATCTGTTCGTTCAACTGAAGAAGAGCGTAGCTGTCGTCCTGCTCGACGCTGTTGGATGCAATGCCGTTCGTCAGATCGGTCTCAACTTCGTGCATCTCTCCGCTATCTAAACTGACGCGTCAAGAGATACATTACCTTTCAAAAGCACATAATGGTTTATAATAACTAACTCAGAGTCTATAAAATCTTCAGCACAGCCGCCGATCGAGCAAAATTTCGCGATTGTTCAAAGACATTTTGTACGCGCTTTTGCATTTTCAGCTAATGTGCAAATATGAATATATTTTACATAATTGCCATTATGAAAGACAAAGGATTGTTATTAGTAGCATTCGGACTGCCGCATCATCATGATCGCAGTTGAATGGCGTTACTGAATTTTTTCACATCCCGGTGCGAGTTAACAGATCATCCACTGCGACGCCGCCTAGATAATCCTGAACTAATTAAGTTTGCTTACTGTTCAATTCGCGCAAAAATCCGAAACAGAGTAGAAGACCGCACGCAACGTATATGGACCGATGGGCCATTCTTCGAAATGGATTCCGCATGTACGACGCTTGATGTTTGAAGTTTGACGGGCGCACAACGAATGTCCTCTGATCGGTGCGCGAAAACGGCTCTGAATAAAATTATTTGCAAATCGCGCGCCGATGCATAAGTTTATGAGTTAGGCTAAGTGATATTCTGCCTTTATTATTGAAAGCGAGTATTGCTTTACGCGGCCATAGTTAAAAATTGACGGTGGTTAACTCTCTCGCAAAAAAGATTTTGAAAGAGGACTGCATTGCTTTGAAATAGGGAAAAAATATCTATCGAATATGAATCTTAAAAATGTGAACAGTAACTAATTTCTCGAATGTAATTAAATTTCAAAAATTTTGTGCATTTAGCAAGGTACATGCGAGAATAATATGGCCATAATGTTCTGATAACTCTCTGAGAATCTCAGCCATGCTAATCAAATCAAGTTTCTTTACTATTTGTTCAGTACATACAGATCAGAAAATAAAAGAAGCCGCGGAACAACAAAACACCATCCCAAAAGGAAGTGAAAAACTAATAATCATTAATCGGCTAAAACGGCAAAAGATACTGCAACATTTTTGCATAGTTTATACTAACTGTGCATTTAATCTTGAAGTACAGCGTAGAACTGAGCTAAACATATTAATGGGACAAAAAAGCGCATAGTCACTTGCAAGTTATGTATAGGCAAGTATACGATTTCGACTTCAGGAAGTACACTGTACAAGGGCGCTTTCCAGTCAAAGAGAACATTTACTCTATTAGTTTGATTCGAAAAAGTTCACTTGGAATTAAAAAATGTCCTTATTAAAGTGGAAATGGATTATTATTAGATGCTAACCTTTCAATTGACGATTAGTGCTGAGCAAGCGGTCGATTTTGCTCGTCACCGCAATTTTCGTCTCTGTCGACTGCCTCTAGAGACGCAGTAGTAATAGAGCAGTCTTCCGCAATCGTCTTGCATGACGCCTCCGAGTTGTCCTCTCGAGGCCCTCGACCTTGTACTACTTTGCGCCACTTTCAATGTAGCACGCACCACGACGAATAACACTGACTTTGTTCGATTTTGTGTATTTTTCGTCTCTCAACGCGATTCATTTTTTGTAGGAATAGTACAGGTTTCTTCGAGAGCCTTTTAATGCAGGTAACGAACGTTGTACCTCCTATCAACATTTACACGGTGGCCCGGCATTTTCGATTTGCAGTTCGTGTCGCAACAACTGACCGAGCAAAAACAAGCACAAAGGGTAGTTTTCATGGCCGCCTTGTGCATTTACCGTATTTACGGAAATAGTAGCACAGTGCTACTATTAACTCAGGCTTAGCATAAATGTTTAAGCGATCCAGCATCATTTGGAAAAATTCCAAATCACAGCTCGAAAGAGACCCCCGAGTAGCCATCACTAACATCATTTTTGTCTCTGAGATTGCCGCGCACTTTTTATTATTTCGAAAAATAGGGGTGGGTGTGCTACTATTTCCGCGTGTGCTACTATTTCCGTAAATACGGTAGTCTAAAAGTGCGTGAAGTTTTAAAAAGTATCATCTGAATGCTAATTGATCTTCTCTCCTCATAAAAATATTCCACGCTTCAGTACTATTTGGCCTCACAATTCTCAGATGCGACAATCATGCGGACAACAATACACAGAGAGAGATACGTCTCTAGCATACTAACAGCTGAACGTTTCTTGTTCAAGAAAGTGGGCATCGTAACATTCCCTCATTTCATTTTAATGAAATAAAACTGTACTCTCATCTTATTTTGGTTCTGCTTTATATCCTTATACTTCAGACCTCCGAAATATACTACAAAACTATAACTGCGTCGCAATACGACATTTTTTGTTTAACATGTATCTTTGCGAACTAATTTCAGAAGCTGACTATGACACTTGTAGCCTAAAATGATCAACTCAGTAGTCCTATATACTTCAGATAACGACAAAATCGTTCATCGAATACCCCAGTGTTACTATTTCTAACTGAATGTCATCAAAGACCCGCCCCCAATAGTTATCATTTCCACCACTCACGTCACTATAATGATGTCATTTCTATTTGATCCTAAAATCTGTATTATTATAATATCGCTGTAAGCAATTGGTTGGTGTGTGATTTAGAATTTTCCGATGACTCTTAAGCTGCGTTGCCTAGCAAAAGTTACAGACATCAGTATCCATCACGAAGTAAACAGATCACCGGTATGACTAACAGAGGGCAAAAATCTGAACACTGCGGATTTTATTGCTGCACATCACCTGTACAGTTCATTGTCGAATGGCTTCAATGACAAATATTTTCACTATCATTGCGTTAATTACATCAATCACAAAATATCATCACTCCTCGTTCAACCAATGCTCTATCGGCTTTTTTCGAAATCGTTCAAGAGAGTCAATTCTAACTTTGTGCTTCACAGGAACACAAAGATCTGAGTTATCAGCAGTTAGGCTGCACATGTGCTTGGTAGGCTTTGGCACAGAGTGCCAGCTTTGTCAGTCCGAAATATTGCGCAACACTAATTACAGCTGGAATCAATATTCCCTCAACGATAGCTTGCTGGTCGATCGTTTTGTGGACAGTGATCCAATTCAGTCCCCCTTCAATGCCGGCGTTCACTTCCGAAAACGATTCAAAATCCTGCTCCAACTCTTTCTCAAACAAGCTTGCCGATAGTTCAACTACAAAATCTCCAGTTTTCAGATAAACTTCCAACGTTTTAAGCGCGCACTGGATAATATAGTTTCGTGCCATTTTGCCTCGTTTGATTAATAGAAAGTTTGGTCCAAAAGGGCCATTTTCAATGTTTATCTGACTGCCAAAGTCCTCAAATGTTGTATAAGAGTATTGGTAGTCGTCAACTCTGGAGCCCAAATGTAGTTTAAGCAGTCGAGCCGTCTGTTTCAGTTGGTAGTGGTGGTCGATAGTAATAGCTAGGATGCTGTATCGCTCCCTGCGCAGTTGACTTACGGTAAAGGTATACTCCACGGATGGCTGATAGGGAATCAAAGAGTAATAAACAAGTACGACTCGACGGCTATTCATATCGTGAGCATCAATTTGTGTCAGCAAACCCGGCAAATTGAAATAGGCCGCTTCATCACGCAATTGATCCAGCATGTTGCGATCCGTCGGAAGAAGTCCATTATTATTTCCTCGCAAATATGTCAGCACAAAAGCAAAAGCTTCACCATTGCGATCGATCAGAATACAGCCGTCGCTCGTTAACGGCAAAGGCCAACGGCCGCTAAACATGGTCGCGAGCATGCTACCCTCGACCGACGTCAAAGTTGCCACTGTAGTCTCGTAGCGTATACCGCCAACAGATAGTTTGATAGCTTTTGTGTCCAACATGGTCGGTACTGGTTGCTCGAAACGTGCCGCTGAAATTCTTATATGCGCTCTTCGCGAGTGCTGACGACGTTGAAAATTACCCGATGGCGTAGCTTAGCCTAAGACTCTTACTAGCTATAAATAGTAAAATCTTCTCTCATTTGCCGAAGGGCAATTAGCAAAAGGTCTCCCTATCGAAAGATTTTTGCTCTTCGAAGTTTCCAGATGAACGGTAAAGATTTGATACCTCTAATTAATTTTCTGCAGGTAGTGCCTGACGGCTTTCCCAAGCAGCGCATTATTTCATATTTTGGGCGCAATACGTGAGCGATTGTTCAGCTTTTCGACATATCTTGGAGCAGCATTCTTGACATTCGATTCTAGTTGAAGAAAGCGATCTCGAAATGGTCGTATTAGAGCAATTGTCAGCCAGGGATTTGCAGCGCTCGATAATAAATATGGCGCTATGAGCAGTCGATTAATCCACATGGGTAAAGCTGGTAGAATCATCTGTCCTGAGGTTAGAATCGCAGCAGGAGTCACTGAAAAGAGACAAGTGTGATGCAACGGTGTTTTTTATCAATACTTTGCAATTATTGTATTTTAAAGGCTGCAAATGTTTTTACAACTTGAATTTCCTTGGAGTTCTTGCCGTCCTGGACCATTAAAGACTTGCGATAGGATTACGCAATTTCAGTTCAAGCCTGATGGGATAGAACGATATTCAAAAAACATTTCACAATATATCTGAATTTTCTTATTTGCAGACTGCAACATACACGCTTTTTCTTTACTTGGATCATAGGCATTGTAGGTTTGTAACACGTAATACTATAGCATGATAAAATATTAAACGGGCAAGTTTTATGAGTTTCTCTTCAATTTGGATTTTTCTACTCATTTTTACAAAATGAAGGGCTCCAGAAATGACTAAATATCTTTTAAAGCCGGCTGTTGATTGAATGTGAGAGCTTTAAAGATTAATTTTAAAAATAAGAATACCAGAGAGCAGAGGGAGCAGAGTAACGATCTTTGTTACTCGCATGACGCCACTTGTGTAATCTACTGAGTCTTGACTGTTTCTGATTATTGCCTGACTCTTCAACCACTTGACCAATTGATAGTAGTAGATGGCAGTGACCATTAAAGAACCGGCGTAAATGAAAATTATGGAAAATTCAAAGCTGAGAAAGAGTGGAACCGAAGTGAACTTTTTGGTTCCACAAAAACCCGATGGATCTTCGCCGAATGCGTCGTTCAGCATGAGTGGGAGATTTAAAATGATTGATAAGAAGCACCAACCGACAATAAGCGGTAGTGTCATACGCTCTGAGAATATTGCTTTGCCGATTGAAAATGCTGAAATGATAAACAGTTACAACACTGATTGCTTTAATATTGACCGTACTTAAGGAGAATGATCTTTCTGTACTGCTGATCAGTAATCTCTAAACGCCCACTGTTATACGAATTGTCTCAGTTCGATTGAATAGCTTGAAATAGTTTCGCAACGAGACTGCACTTTGATCCGACATTATGGAAGTTGCGATACATATCTCCATATCCCTTCTACTCGTGCCAGCTCAACACTCACACCTTCATCAAGTATTTAAGGCAATTTTTTTCAGATTCTGATTTGCTCTTCTTTTGTACAGAAATTAATTCGTCATGATTGCACGGTCTAAGAGAAAGAATAACTAACCAGATGATTGGGAAATTTTAGTAATTTTATAGTAGCGGGCGGCGGCAAGTAGAGCTGGGAAACCGAGACTACATGCAGCCGTACTGACAGTAAAGATACCAGCAATCCTACACCAAAAGCGATCGTTAATGGTACCCTTCAAAATCGCGTAACCGTCAACTAAATGCGCTGTGGAGTGCAGTAAGTCAGAAAGGCTGAATCCCAACAAGAACCAGTTAGCAACATGCTGACGAAGCGACTGCGTCGTCAGTGTAAGAATGATAAAGAAAAGATGGCTGATGACAGTGAAAAATGAAACACTCAGGATATAGATCGCGAACCACTGTGCAGAATTTCCATAAAATTCAATCAAATAATCGAATGTCGTGTCGTTCAACATCTCTGGGTGACTGCGCTGGCATACTGTGAGTCACAAGGTTTCTTCAGAAGCTATCTGGTCTGTGACAGCGCATTCCCTTCTCGATCTCTCCAATGATTGTGAATTTCTTGAGTATTGACCGTTTTAATTCATTTCTTGGGGAAAAGCATAATGCTTTCATTCGATTTTGACACAAAGAACCGCGTTTGCTAATTCACTGGAGATTCTATTAGTTAGTGAATTCGGTCTGAATACTGCGCCATCTCTCGCCGACGAGCAGAACGTTTCAGTGCAGAGTATATCGAACAAAAGTATTTTATGATAGTACTAAATAGAGCGAATCAATATAAGCTTAATGTCTTATACACGAAGAAACAATAATATACTGAGCATGCAGCATTTACGTGTCAAATAGTGGGAAATGAACAGTAACATTGCGATCGCACTATCAATGTTTCGAATTGTAGCAGTCTTTGTTAACTAGCGCAAGGTTGAAGAATTTGATCATGAATAAATGAAATTTTTTATTGCTTTCGAAAAAATGTATTGTATTCAGCTGTTTTTTTAGTTCCTTCGAATTTTCACACGTACTTGCTAAAAATTTGCCTCGTAGTTTCACACTGTCGTATTTGCGTTGGGCAACTGTTGCGAGTGTTACTTGCACTAATTAAATCATAACGGGTGAGCGTTCAGTGCAAACTCTCAGACGCATCACTTGTGAATAGCCCGCGTTTGGTTGAAAGGGATAGCAGGATGCTGTCTGAGACAATATAATAAAAGTGACATTATCAGCGACGCTTATGTGACATTTATCACGTGTCACAATTAAAGTTGGCCAATTAAGGGCATCTGGCGCCTCTCGATGAAAGGCAATACTGCGCGTCTATGTAGGTTAATTACGTCAGTGATAGCACCAAGAGCTCTCTGGCTGACAGAATCACGCTGTTTATATTGATCATCTGGTATAGTTACCAGAGTCTGCGTGAGCGTGGGGCAACGCACAAATATCTCCAGTACGGCAGAGTTTTACCTCGTGGATCAAAGTTAACTCACGTCTTTATCTCTCCATTTTCCCCGTTGGCACTTCTTTTCAATACCTGAGAATGCTGACGAATTCTGCCGTTGAAATGAGAAAACAGCTTTGTAAAACTGACAACCACCAAAACTCTCAAGAGCTTCTAACAGCAGATGTGCTCACATTAGTCTGTCGACAATTGTGGAAGGAGCAAAACGGCGCCAATGAAGTTGCACGAATTATGGTAATAGCCTGCTTATAATGCTTAATTTTAGACTGTTTGTGACTGAATTGATCAGTGTATTAATGAATTTTCCTACTGCAATCATGTGCAGTTTTAAATATCAATGTATTAATGTTATTTATAACTTTCAGCTTATTAATCGTACCGCTGAAACAGCTGCTGGACTGTGTTTTTGCACAAACACGCTCACGATCAAGATAGAGAAATCGATTCTAATCAATCGGTCAAAACCGCTCATTTGTGCGAGTAAGCTTCCAGCGAATCAGGGGCAGCCGGAAGAAGCGTTGGCGCTCGCCCAAGAGATAAGCAATCAGTACACCCAATCGCTACTTTCCGCTGTGACTTTTCACGTCGTGCGAGCTAAGAAGAAAATTTCAAAGTTGCGAATCACACAATTTGCGCCCGACTCGACGCATCATTTGGAATTCTACGTGGGCGTGATAATTGATCGATTAAGGCATATGACCGGTAAGCGCTTGGGCGAACTGCCAACATTTAGTTGTTATTGATAGAAGTGGGCTTAGTAACGATAATATCAATCGTCTTCAAGGTTGAATTCATCAATAAGAGTTCTTTATAATATCTTCCGTCCATGTGCGTCAGTCCGTGCGCTATAGAATTCAAGCGCACTCGAAATTGAAAGGACGTGAAATAGGTGGCATACCATGTCGCAGTGGTCTTTCTCAATTTTTTATTTTAATAATGCATAGCTGTACCTGTTTGAAATGTACCGAAACGATTTGCTGCTCATCACAATCTATAGACTAATGCTCAGCATTATTTTTTAAATTAGGATGCTAGTTGGACGCGGTGGCACGCCAGTTTTTTCTCTATAGAGATAGTCTGCATCCATTCGCCCTTTTTACATAGACTGTTGGACGGAAGAAGACTAGGAATTGCACCCATACGTTGAGCGACTCGGCGGAACCTGGGCAGCATTGGGACTGAGTTATTTAAGGGTCAGCCTTTCGAGGTCAATTAAAGGACCCTACTCTGGCAGTTTCACGGACGATCGATTAAGAGAGACTTTTTCTAAGCATTGAGCTTTTTGTTCAGAGCCTTGGCACAATGGACAAAAAGTTCTCAGATTTTGGTGAAATTCTATATCCTGGGGTAGTTTGTGTCGGGATTTCCGAAAAACGCATTAGAATTTTTCGAAAATATTTTCGTGCCGAGATATGGCGGGAAATTTAAACTTGATCAGACAACTATAGTGACAAAGCCAAAAATCTTGTTTCTGTATACCATTCGAAAGGAAATAAAGAGAGGAATCTGAAACTGACCGAAATTTTAAAATTAGTGCAAAACTAAGAAAGTTATGCAAGAAAGAACAGGTCGCATTTTTTTGCTTCTTAGTTTTTCGAATTTTTCGGCAAAAACTTGGTTGGAATTCTCCGTCCAGTTGATTCAGGATTGTTCCCCTAACTCTGGGCTATCCAACGGTGCCATAAAAATGATT